>JAHZMV010003586.1:0-35068 GCA_027743765.1 Coecobrya sp. COE2
TAAACCACAAATTTTAGTAACTTTTCTATGAGGAACTCGAATATCATGACAGTTTTTACTTTTGAATTGGTCGTTACAACGCCATACTGATAGCTTATGGATTAGCTGAATATATATGTAATGTGAAACCAGGGGACTTCCCTAACGCTGTCAATTTAAGATTTAATCATTAATGGATTACTTAGGAAAACCCGGTTGCAGAAGATGCAAACAAGGATGCTCTTTAAGAATAATATATAACTTCTCGCAAAGGACTATAGCAGAGCTGTTGTATTTCTAAATTCATATAAATAAAAATATGCATACATTTTATCATTCTCGACCATTCTTTAACATTATTTTGCTGATCATTGGCCATGGAGAATATTAAATATATATCCAAAATATTACAATGATAAATGTGTAATAAATTAATATTTTCTCGCGTTGAGTTGGCTGTTCACTCTTCTCATTGTATGCCGCACTTGTTGCATCCTGCAGTATTGACATGCAAAGTTTCGACAGAAAATGACATGAGTCTAGATACTTACCGTATACCTACATTCAACAGATAATTTTACGAATGCCTATACGGCTACAATATCCTAGTGTTAGTCGACGGAATATAAAATGGCACATCTCACACCATTTAACAATTTACTACATCGTTAGCAGCCTCCAATAATATATCTACTGCCTCAGTTCAGAAGTCATGCAACGGGCAATATATTTTATTGTTTTTGTGGCCTCAACGACAGCAATCATGTTGTTATTAAGGAAATTAAAGACGTTGAAGGTAATCAATTATATTTATAGTTGCAATTGTTGATAAGCACATTCAAAAAACATTAGATCTAACATATATTTTTCATTGTCAGATTTCAATTCATAGGGCATGGGATTTATTGTAGCAGTGACCACGCCTGCTGACCGGAGTCATCTTCAACTTTGTTTACAAACGGTTTAAGAACAAAGGCCGAAAACAATTGTCCGTTAACTTCACCTTTGTTTATGAAACGTTTGTTAACGAACAATTTTTTTCGGCCTTTGTTCTTAAACCGTTTGTAAACAAAGTTGAAGATGACTCCGGTCAGCATGCGTGGCAGTGACCAAAAAGCTTACATTGTCTGAAATGAATCAATTAAAATGAAAGTCCATGGCAAATATTTATATCTGCAAGATTCCTGAAGTAATAAAATGTATTCATAGTTTCTAATAAAATGTTTGGAAAATAAAATTTTATTAACAAATGGAAGCATTGGCCTTCGTTCAAAAAATGAAATAAAAAAATGAAAAAGTATGTTAAGACATCTACTCCAGTCCCTGTCTACGGCATCGTTTTATACACGTTACTATTACCTTGATGGTAGCATATTACTACGGTTCATTGATTTCCGTTTCGGCTGTGCATCTGTATATACACTACTACAAACGTGTCATCGTCATTTTCATGCAATTATACGAGTAAATTCGTAAATAAAAATCTAAATGAAGGTGAAGTACAAGTATAGTACTGATTTTAATTATTTATGATGCTTTAAAACATTGGCGACGTCAAATTACAGATTACAGTATTGACTAAGTTTTCTCTAGAAGACATGTAGCTACTTAGGTATACATAGTGTTTAATTAAATAATGTCATTATGTACGAAATTTCGTCAATGAAGAATTTTTTAAGTACTCGGTTGTTGTTAGAAAATATGAATGAGCTAAAATTTTCTAAACGATACATTTTGTAATCATATGAATAAAACAATTTCTCTATCGCATACATTTCATTTCGAAGTGTTTTGAATAAATATAAATTAATATTATAATCATCAAGCCGACTTGTACATTCATTATATTTATTTAATAGATATTGTGAAATAATCTATGCAGTAGAAATGCTTGGTTTTCTTAAACATGTTTCATTTAGTAACATTATGGCTTGTTCAATTTCACAACACTCTGTTCTAGCCACCAATGCTGCTTTTTAATTAATTGGCCAGAATCATTTTCCTATCTAACTGGACAAGGTCTCCTGTATCAAGGTTGAATCTGGTCAAACCAATTTGGTAGCGTATATGTCATCAAAGACAAAATCAATTACAAACATTACATGTGCACGGGAATTTCCCTTAAGCGGTTTCAAGTGGTGAAAGCCGGAATCTCCCAGAAAGCAAAAAAAAATAGGAAAATCCGATATCACATTAAGTGAGACATAAACAAGGTCATCACAGGAATAATAATAGACGCGCGTGTGGTAAGGCTGACAAACATTTATGCCTCGGTTCATACCATAAATTAATTATAAACATGTCCAGTAAGAATGACTTCTTTTTATAACGACGAACTCTTATCTTGGAATATGATTGATTAATTCTGAAACTGGCACATCGCTGTATGAATGTATATATATATATATATGTTGTATATTGTTGTTGTATAAAGTATGACATGACACAGATAAGTGATCATTCTCAGGCATCACAATGTGAACTCAGTATCTTACGAATAAAGCATGATAAATGTACAGACTCCATAACCCCATTGCAAAAGCTAAGCTAAAGTTTACCGTCCCATGGTGTTTGTAGTTGCAAAAACACAATAACACTTATATGTTAACACTTATTATATCGCCAATATCGACTGGAAATTTCCTAGCTCGTGGGACATATTTATAAAATGGCACAGTATATAATCACAGTTAACACCAATAGCTCCTCATTACAAACTTGTATCACAAACAACTCGTAACTCGAGTAAAAGGTCCTGAAATACCATGAGCCGAACGATTGTGAGGAAAACCACGTTGTCAAAAACGCCGCTAGATTTAAGCCTTTCCTTTATGAATAGAAAAACGAGCAGATTACTGCAGATTAAGATTTAAGGTCCAGTTTTCACAAGGTACCTTGAAGTGTTGCCTACTCCGATGAAGCCAAATAACATACCTAATCATACTGAGTGAGTAAACATACAAATACATACTCGACTTGACTAACGCTGCATACCACTGAATACTCCATCATTCCATAATGTCATCATTTCCATCATTTTATTAATTCAAAAAATATATTGTGGCATTATTACTGTAATGTCAATCGAAATTCACAAAATATATCATAGTCATGGCGGAGGCGGATTTTTGTTTGGGAAAAGACGTGCTTCTTTTGTGCTATCATAGCTATTTGCCGTAAAATGCACATTGATTTTGAAATGTCAATGATTAAAGCAGTCGGTGATGTTTTTTCTGAGAATTGCGAGCAAGGATATTTATTCCATTACAGCCGGTGTATTTGGAGAAAAGTTCAGGATCTAGGGTTAGCCAGTGCATATAAAAAATCATAGTCATGTTAGATGTTGGATAAGACGTTTCTCTGCTCTTCCGTTTTTACCTCTTTCTGATACTAACCAAGACTTTATCGAAATACGTGAAAATGCTGCGTATCCGTCCAATGAAATTAAAAATGATCAAATAGTTTCCGCGATTACATGCTTTCAACTTGGGCACACCATACAGACGCTCTATTTAAAAGCGATATATGGAGCCATTATGAAAATGATGATCCTAGAACCACTAATAATGCCGAAGGGTGGCACAATAAATTAACTAGAGATCAATCAAGGATGTCATTTTTTTTCAATTGGTTCACTTTCTGGAGAAATTGCAGGTAGATCTAGATGCAACCAAGATGAACTTAATATCACGTAGCCCATCTAGACGACAAGCCAAGTATAAGAACATAGACAATAACATTAAAGTTTCAGAAGAAAATTATGCAGCTGTATCAATGTTAAATTATTTGGATTCCGTGAGTGTCACCCTGAAGTTAAACTGAATTAAATTTTTACCTTTTATAAATATATTGATCTTGCAACAGTCAACTGTCCTACCAAGTCTGTCGTTAAATACGCAGTTTGATTTTTTTCCAGAAAATTTATGAATTGTATTATTTGTAATATGATATATAGTTAGTTAGTTGTATAAGTTTTGACTTGTATTTAATTGTTATAAAAAATAAAACCGAAGAACATATATATGCATATTTGCGTACTGAGTAAAATTTTGTCGGAGTAGGCACACTTTAAGGTACCTTATTACACCTCATAAAAATTTATCCTTAATCTGCAGTAAGCTGCACCTTTTTCTATTGTTCAAGAAAAGGCTTAAAACAAGCGGTATTTTCCACAACGGTGTGCGAGTGTGAACGAGCCGAACATGGAAGTATGCAGCTATTGCGGTTGCAATACTGGTACTTTTGGTTCCATCCTACACCAGAGCAAATACAATTAAAGGTTGCAAAATTATATTATTTTTTAAAAATGATTCAAAATTAATTATTCAAATTTTCTTCTGTTTTGTATGTAGGGATTTTTAAAAATAATGCCAAGACTTTGCTCAGTTCTCATTTCGTAACGGTTTGAGATATTTGATCAAGATTTTGTATATACTTTCCCTTGATTGTTGCCCACTTTTCCCACCTATTTTCAAGGGCGCGACCTACCTTTGGAACAGAATGCCGAGCCTTGATATCCAAGCCATGAAATTGGACTTTCTGAAAATGTACAACCGAGTTATACTTCCTCCCACAATTGTAATCTTTCAATTGAGGGAACAAAAGATTGTCATATGCGACCCAGATATAAATCTATGGAGTGTGGTAGAGTTCCGTAAACTCAAATTTCCGTATATTATTTCCTGTGACCAAAGACGTATAACTTGTTTCATTGACATCAAGTTGGAAAATATTGTGGTTCAACTTCAATTGCTCTCAATTTGCAATTCACACATTTTTAAACTTTTAAATGCATTGGGATAAGTAGCCCCAACCCTTGTAAAACTCTTGAAAATATTATTGGGAAAAACCGTGCATCCTATGAAAATTGGGCAACATAATCTTTATACTTAATATTTTATTGCAAATGGCCAACCAGTTTTTCCTTCACTAGGACAATTTTCTAATGACACATAACAGAAATGGTAAGTTGCATGCCAGTATATTATTGAGCGACACGTACGGGTTTATGGTGTAGGCATTAGCTGAGGCACTTTGCAAATCTGTGAACATGAAGTTGGCTTCAATCACTACCACAGCACAATTTAATGCGTTAGAAGCCTCCTTTTCTCCTGAATTTTTTGGGGGGTTAGTAATAATTTTTTTTACAAATATACATACATATGTAAGAGCCTGCAAATATCTTTTCCTTTCGAAAAGGTTTTTGGACTGCCGGACGGGACTCTGATCGTCTAAGGCAATTTTGCTGGGATGAGACAGACAGTCAACCATTTTGGGATCTGGAACCTGTATTCCGTCGTTTGACATAAGCCATACGGTCATGCATGAAATTTCACCTTGTAGAGGAAGGCGCGTATTTTTATTCAGCAGATTGCTCAGTAACTTCTGGAACATTATGCGAAAACTAAGCTAGAGTACTCAACATTTATTACCAGCTTTCTTCTTTGACATTTATCGACACAAACATTACCTGTGTAAAACTTCCATCTTAGATTTGTGAAATATTCACGTACCTATATATAAGCTGTCACTTTGCTTATGACAGTTGTTTCGCGTGCACAAAGAAAACCAGAATATTAAATTAGTCCTTCCAAAGCCGTTATTAAAATTTAAGTAATTAACGAACTTCTTATGCAAAACACTATACTTGCTATACTAAATGCCTATTATTACTGCACATGAAATATCGCATCAATTTTAGCCAAGTCTGTGTTTTTTCATCACCTATTCTAGGTTTACGCAAACACGATATTTAAAAAAAATTGAGGTCAAAATTGTTTAGGCAAATGACTCAATATGTTGTATAATGTGTTAGGAAAACAAATATTTTTGTTGAAATCCTATACCAAAAATGAAACAAACAAATCCAACACCAACATAACAACTTAATTTGACTGGAATATGTACATATGAGATTTGTTTGGTGGAAAACTTGCATAGATGAAACACTTGGTTTCACTTAATTTTTGTCATATAATGCCTCTTAAATACAAACTAAAAATTCATAAACAATTGCAGGCAATCAGACGAATAGAAGCTCCATAAATAGCTATAATTGCTCAATAATGTACAAATCCAGATATGCAAATGGCTGTAGAGTAAACTAAAATGGCATGACATGTCTAGCTGTCTTAGTCGTTTTGACTTGAGTCTTTGGAAATGAGAATTCATTTTCCTGCTGGAGTTCTCAAACAACAGGCACATTTTTCTTTCCAGGGAGGGTTGAAATTTCATTACCAAATTTATTCAAAATGCCCCTTTTTTCCAATGGAATACTTGGAACAACGCTCCGTGCATTCCAAATCCTTGACCAATATTGGGCGCTTCCATACAAATGGTGCCCAAAAACAGAGACCTTTGTCATGGTATCCAAAGGTCGATTTCGCTTTAACCAATTTCGACTTCTCGTGGGCTACATCAACTTCTTGATAATAATTGCTCAGGTCATGTGGACTTGGACATATAATCAGGTTTTGGTCAAAACATATTGCATCATGTCCGTCGCTGACTACGTCATGATTCTCTCTGGCTCTCATCTCAACTATCAACAACCACACTTTCTCCTTGGACTCTTGAACAGCATGGTTCGGTTTGAAAAGCGGCGTTTGAATGGATCAAACAACTCAGGCGGAAATAATTGGTTTCTGAAAGTGATCATCATCTACAACGCTCTCAGTGTGATTATTCCAGTACCATACTTTTTCAATACTTTTGAAAACCCTTGTCTGCCAAGCTACGCCGGATCGTTTTTGTTACTGGATCAATGTGAAGTCACTGCACTTGGACGTAAGCCGGACGTATGGGATGTTCAGGTTGGACGGAAGATTTTGGTTGCATGGTTTGCATTTACCAACTGGTATTTTCTCATGCCCGGAATGCAAGTTCATCTTTGTCTGATGCTTATACAAGGTCATTGCTTTCCCGAATACATTCGACACTACGCAAGGTAATATTAATTATATCTTTTAAGTGAACGCCATTAATACTTTTCTTTTAAATTTTAAGGGAAATTACCAAAGTTGGAAATGTATTTGACTGCCTAAGAAAGAAGAAAACACAAGAATTTCGAGAAATTCAAATCATGACTGTGAACTATCGTCATCTGAACGGCAATCTGGTCATCATTCCGTTCATGGTTTCTGGACTGATCAGTGAAATAACTGCACTTTACAACACCATAGCGTTAACAATGCCAACTCAAATGTTGCTGTTTTCAATATGGTCAGCCATGGTAAATGCAATGACCTTTGTATTTGCTTATGGATGTTTGGCGGAAGTTTTCCAGTCATCCATTGAATCTACTGGAGAAATCGCCAGGAATACAAAGCTGATGAGAAACCGATGGTTCCGTCGGTATGAAAAATCCTGTCCAGTTCTCAGGATTTCTTACGGATCAGGTAATTTTCTGGAGCCACAGACACCTATCGTGACGCAGGAATTTGTCTCAAATAATACGGTTAGCTTACTGCTTATGTATTAGAAAAAATCCAGGTACAAGGTTACCTAAATATTTTTCAAGATAACTGCGTCATTAGAAAAAGTTCTTAAAGGCACGAATTGTTTGAAGTTGTACACTTTCAATTTATTTATTGCGAGCTCTTATTTTTTATTGCTCTGCAAAAATACTATTTAAATAATAATTAGGATTTGGCGTAGCCTAACAAGATACAAGTTATGTATGTTTGGAGGTTTTCAAATAACGTTTTTTTCATCAAGAATTCTGAATTAATGTTGCCCTTGGAACGCTTAAATGAATAACATTTTAGCTTCCGTGAAGTAGAATTTATCAATTAACGATAAACGTCCAACATTAAATCCATTACTGTAATTTAAGGAGAGAAAATTGTTTCAATATTGTAGGCTTAGTAAATGGTAATATAAAAGAATACTATAACTGTCCTAAATATATGGCCTGCTTTTGTAAAGTTACGATGAGAGTGGCGAAACCAATGCTTCAATAAATTAGAAAAAATAATATATTGAGTAGATAAAAGTCATAACAATTTTTAAAGTGTCATTTCACCATTTCATGTCGTACCAGTCATGCAAACTTATACTATTAAAATTTGCTGAACATGTCATGAACATCAAATGTTTAGAATTACGAGACACCGGTCTAACACAATATGGCAGATTGAGAAAATTCAGCTGTCGTTTATACTCTTTCGTTCTTGTAAATATTTGTACGTATCACAAAATATCATAGGTCATGTAATTTCCGAATAATGTTTCCAGTTTCTACAGTCTTTTGGGAAAGAAATGAACTAAGATAACTCATCTACGCTTTGATATTAACACTACAACTATATGAATACACTTGGTTCTTTCTTTTACGTCCGAGCATTTATTGATTATTATTTTAATATTACTTTTTGATGAATATTTCATTAGCGTTCATTTTCGCAAGATCGTAGACAATCAATAAGCACGACGGTCATGTCCAACAAACAATATTGCTAAATCACATCGAACCGTTAAATTGACTGTTTTAAATGGCAGGTTGCAACGAAATGTCTTGTTAGCAGACACCAACATAAATTTGATTGTTTTTTGTATTGTTTGCAACACAACTTATCTATTTGTTTCAAATTCACGCTATGATAGAATAGCTTGACGAAATATGAGAAGCCCTTTACTCCAGGTTTATGCTTGCTGCATATTAACCAGTACAATATACCAACAATGTAAAATATCCACCGAAATTATTATTTCCAGCATGGGAAATTTATTTTGATGCTTCTTGTCTAGTAGCACATGAAATACATATTTAGCTAATAGTGAACTTATTTTTCACGATAAATATTGGATAAGTTATTAAACATGCCCAAATTTTCAAATTTAAAATATTTTAGTTTGAGAAAAAACAAAATAAACCTACAATATTTGTTAACTGTGAGCTGCTGAGTACCATGCTTGTTTAGCTAGACGTCTCAACTCCGACAAATTAATATTTGGTTGACGTAAATATGTTAGGTGAGCTATGGCACAATGCGTAGTATGGGAAGGTATGGGATGAGGCTGAGTTAGACTGGATGTGTTAGAAACATGACTCTAATATTGGGCGTATTTATTATTTTTTAATAAATTAGAGTGCTTCAAACTAAATAAAAATAAGTCGCCATTCCCTATAGGCACTGCTGTCAGAGTAGGTAATCATAAAAAGTGTCTACTGCAACTTACCAGGCGGAATATGCCTTGTTAGAGGAGGCGGAAGGGGAAATTTCAGACGAAAACAAGCTTAAGTGAAAAAAAATGATTAATTAGATTGTTTTTTATAAAGCGAATTTTATATAACCATTATTTTTTTTGACATATTGGTAACCTATTCGGCCTATAAAATTAAAAGATTTGTTAAAAATTATAATAGGTTGTCCAATAATTATCTAAATTATGTTAGTAATTTAGTCAAATTTTGTTTTTATATTTAGGAATGGTAGGTGCACGTGCATTTTTGGTAGGGTGACTATATGTCCACCTTTTCCTTGGCCCAATTGTAAAAAACTATGATGAAAACCTAGATGTTCTAATGGAATGAAACTGCTTAAAATGTAATAATACAATAATCTGGTGCCTAATACAATTATGTTCTGTGGTTTTGATGACAACATATTTAATAATATTTGGGAAGAATTATTAATATTCCTGTCATGTGTGGAGTATAGCATGCGCCAAATTGATGACATTATATTATTACATTTTCTGCATGGATAATGAATATATTTATATTCATAACACCCAACGCACTATTACCTTAATGTTTCTTACTGTTGTTGATTTATAGGCTTTTTGTAAATATTGTTATATAATGATGTCAGCATTTAAATATGTTTTTTCTCAGACTGAATGCAGCATTATAACTATAAGATATGTGGAGTGGGATAATATCCGTCTTCGTACGTTTCGCCGTAAGCTGATAATTTATTTTGCACGAAAATATACCACAGAGTTCCTCATATTTAATTCCATTTTCCTCCTGTTTTCAAAAATTTTCTTGTGTTTAGCCACAATATTCTTGGCTATTAAGTGCATAGAAATCATGACCATACCATAAGTAGTTTCATTGTGATAAACGTGTCGTCTGCTGGATAAAAATTACAAGCGAAAATTTGAAATCCTGAGTGTTAAAAATGGATGGCAACATATTTTGTGTGCTAGGTTATCTTGCAGTGTTGATCAACCTATCTTCATCCGCAAACAATTCAGGCAAGATTGGATATTATGATGATAAAAATGTGTACAAGAAAATTGTGGTGGATATTTCAGAAATTTTTGAAAGTTACCTGGTCACAGGTAATTCTACGTCAATGAATATTTTTGAAGGAATTTGCAATGTAGAGGCAATCACGGACATAATCATGTATTACGAAACAGGTAAGTTCACAATGCGAATAGCAATTTGTTTAGATATTACAACATCAACAATTTTAGGTGCACATTTTATTATGATTTTTTATCTTCCAGATTTGCATGAATCAACATTGGAAAATTTAATAAATTTGAATGAGTGGATTCAGAAGTACGTTTTTAATGAATGCCAAACGTTTAAAAATAATTCGGAAGTTATGTTGGGATTGAGGTAAGATTTTGTATTTCGCTAACAATTTATTTGTTTGTTGGAGATTTATTTCAAACGTTTTGAATAAAAATAGGTACTCTTTAACTAATGACGATGTATACCTGGATGAGAAACTATTGTCTAAACAAATAAATTCTACAAAGCAATCGTACTTGGACGTGATATCATATATGGAAAAATACACTTACTTTGCCAGTCTTCTCTTTGTATACCCAGACAAAGCCGACGCATGCCCAAAAATTTGTCCAAACTTCAGTTCTGCTAAAACAAACATCCTCAAACACGGACAAGTTTTAACAATTCCTCAACTCAGATGCAGCTGTTTTACAGAATATGGCAATGGATCTGACATTATAGTGACAAAGATTGACTTCCAACACTACAAAAATTTTGTTGAGAGTTTCAGTGCCTTCAAGAATTTATTGGACGTCATGTCCCAGAATGTAAGCTCTGAGATCAACAAGAACCAGTTTGTTGAACCTGTTTTATATTACCATCTTACCTACAAATTTGTTGAAGGCCAAGATTTCGAAATGATAAAAAATGCTTCAAGCCTATGGGAAGGATTCACATATCTAATAACAATAGGAGCTATGCAAGAAGTAGAACTTGACACAAACAATGAGTACAAGATTGAAGAAAAGTATTACTGTTTATTTAAATCCTTTGTTGAGGAATACGTTACATTAGAAAGCAATGCAGTAATTATCGACCCTTCCTACTACTATAAAAACTGCTCATTTCGTTATTCCCTGCCATTAATAACACCTGACTTCACTTGGCCTTCCCCTTTGGATGAATTTTTTGGCACTCGAAGTTGCAATAGTTGGCGTTCGGCTCAATTAACTATTCAAGATATACTTGAAAACGGATTTGATATCTTTTCGGAGAGCCCATGTATGTAATATTCAAAACAATCTTCTACACAAATTAGTTTAAATATGTTATCTTTATTTTTTCCAAATATGTTTTCCAGTTGATCGACCTACCACTCAACAGGACATGCAAAATTTGGAAACAGAATGTCCAAAAATATGGTCTGGCGCTACTCCCAAAATAAATGCAAATTTTGACGTATGGCTTTTCAAGCCATCCAGTTTTGAAAAGTTTAACCTAGAATACGCAATTTTTAATGCGTCATATTTTGGCAAGAAGCAGAAAATTATAACGATCAATATGCCGTATTCATTATCAACGGATTTATGGTCACAAGCAAATTTTAGCATGCCGATGCTAAGCAATCAAACAATGTTTTACTGCAAGGCTAGCAGAAGGAAACTAGATATAACTGGACCTACTAACGATACCCTGGAATTTGTTAAAATTATGAAGGAGTCATTAACAAGCTATTTTTGGTTAGTTGGCATTGGGAATAATTTTATATCAGAATATTGCAACCAGATAATTCTTGAGTTTCAACTATTTGATCCGACAGCAAGTGCTAATTATTACGAGAAGACAATTTACATGGATGGGTTACTTAAAAAATTGAAGCAAGGTTTTCTAATGACTCGTGGGTTAATTAATTTAAAGTGGCCTAACAAAACTGTCAGTTTATTTGTGAGTGGTGGTGCAAGAATTTGGAATGATGATGATGCACATTTATTTTGTAATCAGAATGTCAGGAATCTGTTTGAGTATTATGATGCTATTTTGACCTGGGCAGAGATTTATCAAATTCCAGTAATTGTGCAGGAATCTTTTAATGGTTTTTACCCGAATCCAATCTCATTCACGAAATTCGATCCTGACTTTGATATATTACCAGGAGTGAGGAAAAATTCTTTCAAGTTTTATTATCGAATAGGATATAACACGAACAAAATATTCGGTGGGTGGACAAAAGGGATGAAATCATGTATAAATTGGTTATCTTCGGTGCCATTGAATGGTGTTAGTTTTGCTAGTGGCAAAACAGGAGGTTTTCTGGATTTAAGTTTTCGTGCATGCAATTTGGCAAGTGACTATCGGGAAATGGAAGCAAACGAAATTTACAAAATGCTATTTTACACAATGCAGACTTTTAACAAGTTTGAAATTCTACTGTCAACGGAAACGCAACTACTGAGTATTTTGGAGGCAGTATCGGTTCCAGAGTTTTATGAAACCGTGGTGTTTTATAACTTTGCTGGAAAAGAAATATTGTTCAGTATACCGACATCTCTTCTGGGCAACCAAAATGCATTATATATTCAAAATGTCACGTCTACGCTATATGACGTTGGTATGAAAGTGAATATACACTTTCAGTATTCAGAACAATTATCAAGATCATTAGAATCTACGAATATGAGTGACATCACTGAAATGACTGAATCAAGTGACAAGAAGGAGTTTGGAATTGAGTGGCATAACTGCGCAGAAACTGTGTCGTGGTTGACAACCGCAGCGGGATACACAGGAAGCAATACAACATATGAGGAAAACATTTCTTTTATGAAGTCGTCCAATTTATCCTATATTGTTTGCACCATGCCTGTAAATTTGCAGAAATTAACAACCAAAGAGGAAGTGCAGAAATATCTCATGACGCATGTGTACATCAAAAGGATTTTGCAGTTCTTTCTTCCGACGGTGACGCGTGTGATATTTAAACTACTGCAATCTAATAATAACATTTCTGACGATGACAAATACTTTTTAGTATTTTTAAACCACATTACAAGTTTTGCGAAAAGTTTCGATATTGAATATATTTTGCTACCGGTACTATCTACAAAAAATTCGGGTGAGTATGGATGGTGGCAGGTTTCCAACTGTAGCCACATTGGGGATACAAATGTTTTCCTACAAAATATTCAGGATAAGTATTTTGGCATCGACTCAAAAGCTCCAAATATAACAATTGAGTGGATGACCAAGAAAGAGATTGAAGAGCCATTCAAAAATAATAGATTGGATATAATTGGAACACCTTGGTTAGTATCCGGTCTAATTGTCACAGTTGCTGTTCTCACAATTTTACTCAGCGGAGTTATATTAAAAGCCAGAATGAATGCAAAACTTTTATCAGATGAGGAAGTCAAAGAGTTTTTACGAGGACGGTTGGAATCTTCAGTTGCACTCAATGAAGCCAACAATTATAACCTTCAGCATCTTGGCGAAAAATTTAAAGATGAATTTGTTATGAACAAAACGGATATTTCTCTGGATACCAAAAATGTTCTTGGAATGGGAAATTTTGGGGTGGTTTATAATGCGTTATTATCGGACGGGACTCATCTTCACGGTACATCTGTGGCGGTTAAGATGCCCAAGATGGGATGTGGAAAGGGTGAATTTTTGGGAATGCTCCGTGAAGTTAAACTTTTAAGCTGTCTTGGAAAACATGATAACCTTGTGGGGTTCATTGGTGCTTACACAAAGGAAATCCAACGTGGTGTTTTGTACATTGTCATGGAATTATGTAGTGGAGGATCTTTGTTGTCACATTTAAGAAATCTGAAAGCCAAGGAAAAGAATGGGAATGGACAAGGTGCATGGCAACCAGATTTGATCCGGTTCTGTAGAGAAATCGCTTCAGGAATGGAATATGTTGCGAGTAGAGATATTATTCATGGAGATTTATCGGCAAGGAATGTATTATTAGATGAGAGGGAAATTTGCAAAATTTCAGATTTTGGCTTATCTCGTAAGCTCTACACTTATCAAACATACGCCAAGAAAAGTCAAGAGCCACTACCGTGGCGATGGATGTCAGTGGAAAGTTTGAAACAACTGGAGTTTTCAACAATGTCAGATGTTTGGAGTTTTGGGGTAACGGCGTGGGAGATTTTCAGTTTAGGTAACTAAATATTTTGCCTAAATATTACAGATATAAATTATTATGATCCATTTAATTGAGTGGGCAAAGTTAGGTCGCAAGCAATTATTTTTGTTATTATTGTTTATAATACTGCATAAAATTGCATTTTATATCAAATATAACACTGTTTTATAGGTGATGTACCCTATCCCGGATTATCTTGGTCAATAGATTTTGTTGAGAAATTAGAAGACGGGATGAGGTTATCCAATCCACAATATGGAACCGATGAAATGTAAATATTTTGCTGCAAAAACTCATTTTCCCTAATTAACTGTTCAGTCTAAACATACTCAAAATAATTTTCTTGCTCATTTTAGATTTGGAAAAATGGAAACCTGTTGGAGGGTTGACCCGGAAGAGAGACCCAAGTTTTCCGAGCTTGTAATAATCTTTGGTGAATTATTGCCTTATACGGACTTGTCTTAAATAAATTAACTAATAATATATAATATACTAACTAATAAACTGAGGAATTATCAACGCAGCCGAAATAAATTGACATAAAGAATAAAATATTCCATTGATCTTAGAAAATAAAAATAATTTTCGTAAAGAAACACGCAGATTTATTTAAGAAGCTTAGCGCCTAGCCTTCCCTTTGTACATCTCTCTGATATTGAGTGAAATACCCAGTCATAAATTGACGTCGTATTAAATGTACAAATTGCATTTCCCTAAACAACGCATTTCATTTTCAGTCTACTCCACTCTAGAAGCAGAAGGTTTTAACTACGTTTTAATTGTATCCGAACGTTTTTGCACCGTTATTCGAAGCATGAGCATGGCCAAATTATACCACAAGCATTAAACAAGCGTAATCACTGGGATAAAAAACTAAATCAGCAGGAAAATATCATCGTATTTGGTATCACTGCTGAAACATTTATAAAATCTCATTAGATTTATTGCCAGTGAGATATATTTTGACAGATGATACATATTAAAAAATAGTTTGTGATCTTTACATGCACCAAATTTGTACAGCATTTAATACAGACGTAGCAACAAACAGTACATCTCCGTTCTGTGCTCAGATAACTTATGACAGTTGACACTGCAGCATTGAATGTGTATTGTTAGATATAACACCAAAATAAATAATAATGCGTGGGAATTATTAATATTTTCATCTTGTTTGATGTATTATTCAGAAGTCAGATTTACTTGTTTTTTCATGCTACCCTTTTTGTAATGATAATGAACGTATTTTGATGTATGAAACCGCGTAGTATGACACATGAAAGTAATTTAGTTTTTACGTTCAATGTATCAAATTTTATTTTATTCACATTTTATTATGAATTAATTGAGCCTAAAATATTTTAAAGGCACTTTGTAGTATATCAGTAAGCATTTCCATAGTATGTTAGAGGGACTCTGACAATTGCAATACCAGTAAAATTTACCACACTAACTTTTATTCCATAAGTAAATTTTCTATAGGGTCTCTGATCTTTATTTGGCCCTGCCAATGGCAGCATTTTTTCCTAACCAGTGCAAAATGTCTTTTTCTATACTTTGGGTCTAATCTGTTGTGCTAAGTATCACACATGATGATTTGTTACCGTCAGTTTTTAATAGAATTCATTGTAGAAATAGCTATAAAAATATGTTCCTTCCAACAATATAATATTGTACGATGCGTGGCATTGTAATATTATTTATTCCCATCTACAAGTTTCTTATCAAAAGCGTCAATAGGCATTTAATAACAATGATTGTGGAGCAGAGCTACACATGCTGCTCATTTTGTCTGTTTTTTTTCTTCTATATATTATTTTATTAATTATAGTTAAACTGACGAATTTTTTATAGAAAGTAGTTGCCATAATAGTTTAAAATATGGTGCATCTACTGATTCAACAAAGAAGTTCAATTACATCAGTTTTAGTCATGTTCTCAGTGTTATTAATCAGTGAACATGAGAAAACAAGAACATTAAGTTGGATCTACACAGAACACACGCTGTTTTTGGTTGCCGCCCTGACGGACTCACCCCATTTTGATGCTCATCACATTCTTCAAGTGCATAATGCACACCAAACTTAATGCAGCTTTGGCCAAGCTGGATAAAAGTATGGTCCACTAAACGTAAGCGAATCACTAATTAATTAACCACCAGAAGATTGATGGGCAATGCCGAATCACAAGTCAATGGAACATCTAAACTGAAATATTTTATATGATGACACTGATGAAGACTCCATATATTCAACTCAAAAAATGTTATCCAATGACACGTACTAATATTGTATATATTTTTATTCAAAATCATGGATACTGACCCGGAAAACTCTGGACACTTCAAATGGATCCCTTGCCAAAAATGTGGAATCAGAGGCCAATTCATTCGACCTGCAGGGTTCATCGATGGAAAGCCTGTCTTCATTAAATATAATAGGATCTGTCTTCACTGTGAAAACGTACCACAATCCTATTCCAATTCCTATTTGAATTGTATTGATATTGATTTTAATGAACAAACATTATTAGATTTAGATCATGATAACCAATATTATTATCCTCGTTTTCCAAAAGGGTTAAAATTTGCACATATTAATGTAAATGGATTGAAGTCGAAATTTGAGGAAATTTATCTACTTTTAAGTAATGAGCAGAATTTAGCAGTTCTTGCCATCACTGAAACTAAGCTGAATGCAAAGACAGATGTAAGTAATCAGTTTCTTGTGCCCAACTATTATTTCCTACTCTATGACAGAATAGGTAAAATTGGAGGAGGCACATGTATTTATGTTAATAAAAATGCTATTTTTGAGGAAGTAGTCATACCAATTGAATCGCCATTGTTTATAGAAATTAACGTAGTAAGCCTAAAACTTGAAGGAATAAAACCGTGTTATATTGTAGCGGTATACGTTCCTCCAGATAGGATAAATGAAGACTTCTTTGAATATTTTAGTGCTGTGTGTAATTTTCTATCATCAGATAATAAGGAAATCATAATGATGGGTGATTTCAACATAAATCTATTAGACAGAGATTTATCAACAAAGAAGCTAAATAGAATAACAAAAGAATATACTCTGACGCAATTAGTTCAGACTCCAACAAGACTAGGAATTATAAACAACGTAATATGCACAAATACGCTTCTAGATCATATTTACGTAAACAAAACTGATCTTTATAGAGCTGACTCTTTTGAGTTTGCAGGCTCAGATCACCAACACACTTTTATAGTTAGGAAATTTCAAAGACTAAAACTAAGGCCAGAAATACTTTCCTTCAGATCGTATAGGAATATTGATGAAGACAAAATGAAAGTAGACTTATTAAATGTTGATTGGAAGTTCATCTCCAATAAAGCATGTCTTACTGTCAATGTGGAATTTATGGAGAAGCAAATCATAGCAGTATTAGATTCATATGCACCTTTAAAAAGAAAAATTGTTAAGGGAAGAGATTCACCTTGGTACACATCTGATCTTAGAAAATTAGCTATTGAACGTGACAAAGCTAAAAGGGAAGGAAGAACGGAAGTTTATAAAAAACTCCGTAATGAATTCACTCAGAAATTAAGGCACAACAAAAATGTATACTTCAAAAACAAGTTTAATAAATTGGAAGATGGGTGTAATGTGTGGGATGTTTTTAATGACCTTGTCAAATACAGAAGTAAGTCCACTCCGCCACTGACTAAACTTGTTGGACAAGATGGCACGGTTGCCAGCAATATCGATAGTATAGCAGAAGTTTTGTCATTTGAATACATTCTTAGTGATAGTTCAACGGATGTCAAAGAACTTGATGATGAAATTATAGAGTATGAAAAAGAATTCTACAAAAATAATGAGAATCTTGATAGTGTATTATGTCAAGTTTCAAATAGTGAAATAAAAAATGCAGTTGCAAATGTACACAAGTGTGGCAACTTGCCTGATTCTGTTCCAAAAAGAATTTATAAGCAATTTCTAGATTCACTTTATATTCCAATTCAATTGCTCTTCTCGACAATTTTATTAAACAGTATTGTTCCTGATAGTATGAAAAGAGCAATTTGTACTCCTTTGTATAAAGGCAAAGGTAAACAATCTCAACCAAGTAGCTATAGAGCTATTTTTAATTTATCGTTTATTACTAAGGTATTTGAGAAGGTGATTTATTTTTGATTAAATAGTATGATTCCCGAAAAATTATGCGATGAACAACACGGTTTTAGACATGGTAGGTCTTGTGAGACAGCGGTAGCACTGTTCTCTCAAAAACTATTTGATGCGGTTGACAAAACGAACGGAAAAGCCATAGCATGCAGGAATTTAAAATAGAGCCGTATATGGTCAAATTATTACAAAACTATTTTCAAGATAGACAATTTAGTATAAAAAACGGGTCTCAGTCCTCGAGGTGGTTTACAATTAGGAACGGAGTTCCTGCCGGAAGTGCCTTAGGACCCATATTGTTCACAATATTTATAAATGACATAGGTAGCAGTTTAGACCTTGACTTTTACTTGTTCGCTGATGATTTGGTGCTGATTACTGATTGTTTAAGCTATTGTGAAGGGATAGAAAAAATGAATAACTGTGTTAAAAAATTTGAAGAATGGTGCAAGAAAAATAGTCTTACAATCAGTGTTGAAAAAACAAAAGGAATGTTATTCTATAAACCTAATGATTATAGGTCCAAAGCGCAAGCAGAAGCGCTACAGGAAAAGATTTATATTTATGGTCAAGCAATAGAAATGGTAAATAAGTTCAAATACTTAGGTGTAATATTCGATAATACTTTGTCGTTTAAATGCCATATTGGTAGCACAGAAAACAAAATGAATATTGCATTATCTCGATTGTACACCTACAAACGACTTATTCCAAAAGACAAAATTAAAACTTTTCTATCTGCATTTGTGATTAGTATCTGTGACTATGCAAACACAGTTTGGACAGTCCAGGCTGATTATGATTTAAACAAGCTACAAAACAAAATCAATCGCTTTCTATTAACAATTGATTACTCAAAATTTCCAAAAAAGTGTAAAATGGGATTTAGTAATGTTTACAGAACGTTTAATGTTACAAAGAGTTTGGTTGATGCGAATATTTTAACAATTTCTGAAAGACGCATATTAGCATTATTTAAATTCACAATTAAATTTAGAAATAACAAACTATACAAAAACTGGTATCAATTGAGTAATCATGGTACTGAATATTTTCCACGATATAATGTGCCTATTTTTAACTCAATGAAATATAAACAAAGTGTAAGATGGAACACAATTCATATATGGAATGATCTTGTAAGCAAAAATGTTTTAGATTTTTATTCTGAGGATCAGGAGTATGATGATCATGTTCAAAATGTAATCAAATATCTTCAAAGTATACGTAGTAATGTATTATTGTTTAAAAAATAGATTTATATGCCATTATTATTAGATCACATTATTTTATTGTTAACTGAAACTGTCCAAATGATTATGGAATGATATTAGCTCAGATCAGACGTGAATACGTGATCAAAAAAGTGTTATAGTATTGACAACAGTTTTAATTAACTGATACCTCTTAACACTGTATTTTATGCTATTAACAAGTATGGATACAATAAAGTTGAATTTGAATTTGAATTTGAACGTCATACCAAAAAAAAACTCGATCGAGCTTAAGTATATGTTAATGCAAAATAATATTTTTATCCCACTAAAATCACCAAGATTTTACATACATTATCACATCACTCCAAACTTTCAACTGACTTTCAAAAATTAGAAGGATATATTATCTAGAATTGCAGACAAAGATTCTGAATTACCTTCAATCAACCTGATATATTCCAACACACATATATAATTTAGTTAGTCATCACCATTAAATTGATACGCAGTTATTATCCACCTGTCCCAGCGGATTTCTTTGTTATTGCCTGCGTATTAGTTTTTACGCGACACAATTTTTATCTACACTTGCAGACTGGTAAAACCCAGATTGGTTTATAACAGTTTCATTTCTTCACACGTCACAATTACACCAATATGACTGCTGAAAAGGAATATGGAATATCACTAAGTTACGGAATTTCTAAATTTAGATTGAATGTAAGTAAGTGTACATACAGAGAGTATACATCTGTAGGTCCAACCAACCAGCGCGAGAAGCCAATCATCTCCGCGGTGACAGCAGTATCGAAGCACTAGGTATCTATTTTCCGGCATCCCATCCCATTCAAAAAACAGAGCAGCTGACCTACCTTCGGAACATTGACTACTGGCTTAACTAAAGGTGCGGGGAAAAGTCACAAAACATTGTACCTTTTTTCCTTATGACAGATTGACCTACCGGGTATGAGAAATATAATACCTCTTTACTCCGTGTCAATACTTCACTACAAACCCCTCATATGATATTTTGAAAAACATCATCTGAGAAGATGCCTCTACACAGACAAACTGTCCTGTCTGTGCCTAAAACTGTTCACATAGACAGTACCTGTTCACAGGAAATACTTATTTGTATCACTATTTTGTAATAGGTATATTCAGTTTCTAAAACAATATTATTAATCTGTATGTACATTAATTCAAGGAGCAAATTGAAAGATAGACACACGGTAACTAACCACTATTACTAACTAACACATCATTTTCTTATTAGGATTGTTTTCTTTCCAATCAAAATGGGTTCAATCAGGCAAATCGACTAACTTGGCAGTTATAATGTACGATTCGCAAAACAGATAACATACTATAAGTTATAACAAACATCAATTATTAGGATTCTTATTTTAAGTTATCTGATGCCTTATGTAACAAGGTTATTACCAGATTGATTACAGTAGTCAAAACGTATGAATTAAATGACATATCTACTCCTTGCAGAAAACCGGACAATTTTTGAATCCTAAAAACTAGACTACGGTGAACAAGAACCAATGTTAGACGAAGCATGGACCTGCACAATTGTTGAGTTGCGAGTTGGTTGAAAGGCAGAAGTATTACAATCACATAGTAGTCTAACCGTAACCGAAAATTTATTTCTTGCAGTTCCACAGAACCCCTTAAACATAGAACTTCCTCCAATACCACAATGAAAACATAGTCCAATCCCATGAGCTAGTTTAATAATCCCAGTCTGTATGTTACAATAACATTTTTCAGAGTCAAACTTCAATCGAGGCAGCAAAAGCTCAAACAAATATACCATAATAGATATCCCAGCTCCCATCAAAAAGATATAAAATATTACCAAGATCCTTCCCCCCAAGTTAGATGCTATAAAAGAATCATCCTCAAAAAACTTTACACTGATTTTTGGAATAAATTCAACAAAAAATTTGTCCCACCATCTAAATAAACCAGAATTGTACAACCCCTGAATTCTACGTAAAATAACTGGCTTTATCCATCGACCGATTGTAATACCAAAATGATTTTCTATTATTCGCTGTCGACTAAGGAATGCATTTGTGTAATTATCCTGTTTCATTTTGTAATACTTCAAACGAGCCTCCGTATCAGGAAGAAAGAGTGCAGTTCTGTTACAAAGTCTTAAAATATCGCAACTATTATTGTTTCCGTGGACGCTACACGATTCGTTTCCGTGAAATAAAAGTTTCACCCAAAATGGGAGAAGCCTTGTTTGGTTCAACATGTGTGTAACCTCTTCTGAAAAATTCTGCCTAGCGTTAAAATAGTTTTTTCGGAAAGATGTTTGTGTTAGCGCATAATGAAATAATTCGCTTTTAAAAAATAGACTGTTGTCATGTTCAGTGTCCGTATCTTTGATAAACCCCTTGGCAACAGGGACCAAGTTTTTTAGCATCGGATAACTGTCGAGGATATTCAAAGTTGTATATCCGGCAAGACCGGTTCCCCTTGTGTAAATTGTAAAATTATTATCAACTAGACTTTCAAAAGTGTCAAATGGCACTACCGGCCTGGGTAGAGTCAGTTCGCTGATGTTTTCTTGTTTGAAGTAATTGCTTAGTATAAATGTGGCTATAAAATAAGCACCAAATAACCATCTCAGACAGCGACGTTGCCATAATGGACCAGGAATGGGGTCTCCTTGTTCCACAAGCGGCCTGCATATGTGTATTATATTATCGAGTGTTTGAACAAGTAACGTTTTTACAAAATGAAGTATCTTACGAATAGCATCCTCTTGTCTTCTAATTCTATCGTGAGTTAAATATATAATGTTGGAGAAGAGTGTAACGAAAAATACAGCAGTTGCTAAACATATCCACAGGGCAGTACTAAATATATTCGTAAACTCTATAAAGCTCAACTGCTCAATGTCGGGAGCCCCACAGCTCACGAATCGAAGTGCCTCAAAATGTAGTCGGAATTCAGTGTACTCATATATTCCAGAAGGATAACTGATTACAATTGGCATGTATTCTCCATCATTTCCTCCACCCCATTCTGCCGACCGACCAACCATAAATGTGTGTAGGGAAGAATTCCTGAACACTTCTCACAAACAATCTTGCCTCAACTTCCCACCTACTTTCGTCCAATGAAAATCTTGGATCTTTCAAAATCCTGTCAAGTTCCTTCCAGTCTTTTAACTTTTGTAGTTTTTGATTTGAAAGTGTCCAAGAACTGTAAAATGGCCGGCCAGAAAATAGTAGGAAATAGTTAACATAATCAGCGTTGGTATTTAAGGATTCGACGATTCCCTCCAATGATTGTTTATTTTTAATATGACCAATTGAAGTCGGAAAAACTGGATATCCGGGAACACAATATTGACACAAGATCCAAATATTTTGTAATCTAAATGTTTTGATATTGCTCCGGGTGACTGGTGTGAAATAATGTATCATTTCCACATACATTGTTGTTCTGGCAGTAGTTGTTACAATATCACTTAATTTGTATGGCCGTCGTAGGAGAGCGTCGCTCCACATTCTCAATAAAGGAAATTTATTATCCTCCAAAACAAGAACATCATATCGTTCTCGCCTACAAAATGTTACATTTTGTTTCCAGTAATCGTTATAATGTTCCGGTCCCGAATTCATGTTCCAAAATAGTGTACGGAAGCTTCCTGGTATTAAGATGTATTGGCTTGTAAAATCTGTATCTGTTGAGTAGAATTGTGGATCTGTTGGAGGCAGAAGATAGAAATGAGCTTCACACAACCATTGCTTTGATCGTGGAGCTCTGTCGATGTACGGAATATCCAAACATTCGAAATCAATAAGACTTCTTTTGCACCAATTTATTGAAGTATTCCATTGAGGAACCTTTTCTATTGGAAAGTATCGTCTCTGAGTAATGAATGTGTCGTTTTTTAGAAGGCCTGAGATATCACTCTGAACCTGGATATGGTATGAAGTTTCAACAATGTCGTATCTTGACAGTACAACTGGAACATCAGTTGCCAATATATCAATCCCTTGATAGTTAATCATGTGAACAAGACATTTTGAATATATTTGAACATGGTCATTGAAATCCAGCATGATATTTTTATTTGTGAATTTATTGGATCGTTGTGTCTGATAATTGGAGTAATTCCGGTTTACTTCTGTAAAATCAAACCCAAAATCATAATATTCTGGAATAATTCCAGAAATTGCAATGAATAAATCCACAAACAAAAGCACTCTCAGTGCCGATTTCCACATTTTGATGAATTTTGTTATGGAGTATCGAACAGATGCGTATTTTAAAGGACTCAAGTAGCGACACAATAAATATTTACTTTGTGGTTTCTGGCAATCAAAAAAGACTCAGTTTATAAGAATTTCAGGAAACATGTCTAATATCGTTATGTAGCATTGCATGTCCAACAAATAAAAATCGTTTATGTGCTGAATAGATAAGTATTATTAGTATAAGTCCATCGCTGAACAAGGGTAAAACTTTCCATAAGCTTTGGGTATCGTTTCAAATATAAAATAATTGCCTCATCTACATTGTCATATTAAGATATCAGCTATCCAACTTGGCTGCATATCCGAATATATATTGATTGAAATGATATGAATATTTTATTAGCGTCCTTTCCAGCTCAGTTACAATTGATCCTACCGTTATATCATCACTATCTAATTTTTCTTTACATTATTCCTCACTAACGAACTTCAGGAATGCATTTTTTAATAATTTGTACACTTTGATACGCTTATCAAAACCAAAGAATATTTAGTAGAGGAACATTTTTGTTGTATTAACCAAGATTGACTATCGATTGAGAATGTCGTGGGAAACCTTTGGCAGTTAATTTTAGCAAACAATATGATACTAATAATTATGCTTCATTTTCCCGTGGCACATTAAATATATTTGAAAATTATACAAAAAGAACGCGTTTCCAATCTTAAAATTGTAAATATCTCGGCTTTCACAAAAAAAATGAAAGCGAACTGCTTAAATTAGTTATCTGCTAGCTGTGGAATATAGTTGCTAGGTGAACTGTTGAACTCCGAATGATCAATATTAGTTTGAAATGAATATCATATACTCTCCATCACACAATGCATGTTCGTCATGAGCTGGCATTGGTTCAGGTTGAGTGAGACTGGTCAGGTTAGAAACAATGAAGAGGACTCGAAGTATGTGATATGTAACTGTTGGTGCTAATAAATTAAAATGCTTGAATTTAAATAAAAATAAGTGACTATTTTCAGGGGGTGTGGCTACCTGAAAAAGTAATTATGAAAAATCTTTGATGACCACACTTTTCGTTCCGCAATATACTCACTAGTAGGGACAGAAGCTGTGTTATAGTGAAGTGAGAGAAGTAGAAAAGTTCATATGAGAAGGAATAATTAATTAGATAAATGGTTACATGATTTGATAGGAGTATGTCACCGTAACTTTGTTAACAACTAAAATTTCATAAAAATCGGAAAAATTTGTTATAACTTATAAAAACTGCAGGCAAAAAATTGACTTTTGTTAATAGTTAACTTTAATTATATTTGCATGTAAGAATTCTACTTCCAATAAATTTCACGATCAAACTGAAAATATATTTGTAAAATCTGAAATTATCCTTTTCGTTTATTATATTGTTATCATAATTCATTTACTTAACCTTGAGGTATAGCCTTAAATTTCTATATTTCCTGGCTTGGTAATAGTAACTTTAGCGGTATTTGTGTTATAAGCGTACACGCAAACTAGACAATAATCAGTCATACATAAACCAAGTAAAACTCTCACAGGGAAATATGACTTCACTTCTTCAAATGCAATAATAAAAATGCAAAACGGTTCAACAAAAACAAAATAATATCCAAGAAGCCATAAAATCTAATATCATCAATAGTATCTCCGCACCTATCCTCCCGTTCAAAAAATAAATTTTCGGATAGTCGACACCTTAAATAAACTAGCGTTTACTTTCTTCCTGCCGAGAATCATGTACTATGGAAATTGGTTGAGTTGTATGTAATCACGTTGCTTCTTCTTGGCTATATCTAAAAAGTAAAACTGATAGCAAGACCTTCCTCAGCATACAAAATTATGCAAAGCTCGGATTAGAGAATGTAAAAAATGGTAGGGTGTCTTGATACTGCGGACGTTAACGGCACAAAAATAGACATTCATTGGGCACTGATTTATTTGGCCATAGTATGAAGTGTTTCAAGACTGTTGCTTAGTAAATTTGAGTCTGCAATGATTGTTTTCGTTGTAATTAAGTTATTAATAGGTATATAAAACAAATAACAAATACTATTTGTAGAAAACCCCGCCACCCACGTGAACAATTAGCATTTCAGTCAGTTGGTTTTCTGGTAACAAAAACATGCATATCATTTCAAATAAGTGGAAATATTTCAGTCAAACACTCACATGAAGACAGTCTTTCAAAACGGTAGTTTTTATCTAGCAATTTAAAAAAATGAAACTGGGTAAAGTGACTCTGATTGACTCTGACTCAGAAGTCAAAGAATTGTTGTTAATTTAAAAATATGTTAACCTTCTGTAGCATTTCCTGACACCAATAATTTTAACTTTCAACATTTAGGTGAGAAATTTATATGAGTTTGAAATGAATGAAACTTATATCTATTTGCTTCTCTTCTCCAATTGGAATTGTAGCAAATATTAGGAACATGATATATTTTGCTACGGTTTGATGTGTTGATTTTATGGGAATAACTTATGTGGTTACTGAGATCCCCATAGAGCTAAAGTGCTACAAAATGCTATACTTAGAAAAACTACCTTATCTACATAACTGCAGCGAACCTTTAAATATAATGACAATGTGTGAAAATGTGACATAATGTGTGAAAATTAAACGTGACAGACTGTGAAATGTTTTATAATCCCAGTTATCAGTTTTTACAATCCGTAACATCTTGCCAATTCTAAGGATTAGTTTGTGCATTTCAATTTATTGTTCGAGTTTCTGGAAAACAATCATTTACCAAGAATGATTGTATGGTATCGTAATATGAACTGAAACTTTTATCGAATTTGACAAGGGAAAATAATAAATATATAATTCTGGCAGTTTTTTGGATGCTCTCACGTAAAATATTTTGTATGATGATAACAGATCCGGCATCAATCACTGTGTCAATTATACATGATGTGTCGGTATGCAGCCTAGTGACAGAAAGAAGGAAAATAATTTTAAAAATACAAGGAAACCGAATTGAAAAATAGTTGGTCCGGTGAATACTTTCAAAGAGAAATCCTTGCTTATATGAAAGGTTAATCTATCCCAGTGTTTTTCCACGCGAATAATATCTGTCACCGAATAAATCAAGGTTATTCTGGCGCATGCTTTTGAAGTGGAAATTATTATTATTCAAGAACATTCATCAGATTTGGCTTATCAGTTGAATTAGTATACCTTCATACTAGTCTCTGTGCAAACGTTGAAATATAAATAATGTTCTTGCAAACAATGCACTTCAATTCAAATATACATATTGCTAGAAGCAGGATTTGCCGTCTACGTACATAAAATTTGTTGTAGAATTTCTTGGAATAATGAGCTCTTACACTAAGCCTGTCTGGGTTGTAGCTGCAAGTGTAGCAATATTTTTAGTGCTTCTGGAGTTCAAAATGTGTGTTGGATTTATATCCACAAAAGGTAAATTGAATAACATAAATATTTTAAAGTATCAAAATGTTGCAAGAATGTTTGACACTAGCAATTTTCTATTGCAGAACAATATTTGACTATGAACTTTGTTGTCAAATCAGAGGGAAAATTATTTTATGCTAATGCAGAACGCAGAATATACATTTTCTTTACGTACATAATTATATTATTCATATGTCCATATATTCTACCACCTACATTTTTAACAATCACGAACGTAATTATAAATTTTAGAACTGGACTGACGCCTACAATTATTGCAAATCAGAAGGAATGAAATTGGCATCTATACAAACCAAGGCGCAGTACAGTGCTTTAAATGATTCGTACTCGAAGACATTTACTGGAGGTTGGCTACATCACATTATTTATTGTATGCCAGTGTCAATGCGACATTTAAGTTAAAACATGATTTCCTTTTAGCCCATTGGACTTCTGGAACAGATGCACAGACAATCAGACAATTTAGTTGGAATCCTTCCGGTGAGGAGCCGCTGGAAAGTTTACCTTTTATTAACAAGTTTCCGGAAATCAGAACATGCTTAGTGTTCACCAGTCTTCCAAATCAAGACTCATTTTTATTCACAGACGCTTGTTCAACCCGGCCGTATACTCTTTGTGAAAGCTCATAAAAATCAAATTTACGTCATAAGTTATATTTGTGGGTTATAATAAAATTAAAAGATGTTTACATTTTAGAAAATGTCATATAAATATTTCCAAATTCAAGAACTTTATACTTAAGAAAGGAAATTAGTCGCATTTTTTTATAATCTCTAACTACTTTGTCACATAATATCATCGAAACAGTTCGAGTTGTCCACAGGTTTTACCACTAGCATATTAGCAAGTGTAATCACAGGGATTAAAAATTAAATCGTCAGGAAAATGTCATCATATTAGGTAATCACTGTTGACACATTTATATAAATCCCCTTAGATTTAGTGTTATTTAGATGTACTGTGATAACTGAAAAGTGGTAATATGTTTTCCCCTTACATATACCATATGCATATAGCATTCTAAATGGATGCAGCCCACAATTTCCCTCCGTTAACTGCTGAGATAGTTTATGACGTGTTTCCCAGTCTCATTTTATATGTAGTTGTTGATCTGCCGCGACAATAAATATTAATTTGTGAGAATTGTTAAAATGTACATCTTCGTTTAGGTATTACGCAAAAGTCAGATTTCCTGTATTTTTCATGCGGCCCTTTTGCAGTGATAATGAACTTACTTTTATCTACGAAACGGCCATGAAAGCAATATCTTTTTCACGTACAGTCTACGATATTTTATTTCATTAAGAGTTTACTAGGAATTAATCCAGCAAAAAATATTTCACGTATTTACATTGGTAGAATATCAGTCTCTATAGAATGTTAAGAGCGATATTGCTAATTATGATTTTATTACAATAGTTTTTATTTGGTTTGTCAGCGACAACATGTTTTTGCATGACCACTTCATAAGGTTTCTCTATCGTGCGGTTTTTATCTGCTATGTTACGTATCACACATGATTATTTGTTACCGTCAGTTTAAAAAAATCCATTAAAGAAATGGAACAATTATGTTCTTTTTAAGATTTGTGGCTTTATAATGTTACTTGTCTCCAGCTACAAGATGTCTTCCAAAAGATCAAAGTTATGTAATAATGTTATCCCAGAAAAAAGTTTCGATCGATTTTATTTATTTATCTCTGTAAAATATATTTTTTATCCCACAAAAATCACTCAGATTTGAGATAAATTATCCTTTCTAGAATACTGAATTCCCTTTATTGAATATCAATGAATTGATACATTCATTCATACGTAATTAAATTTACTATCACAATTAATTTGATACATTATTATTATCTATCTGTCAGGTACGTTGTTTCTTTATTATTGTCTGCGTATTAATTTTTATGCAATACAATATTTATCTAAACCTATTTAAAAACCCAAGCACACTGGTAAAACCCAGATTTGTTTACAACAGTTTCATTTCTTCAGAAGTCATACTTATTCCCTTGTTGCAGTCGCGTGTGATAAGAGAATGTGTAGTTTCGTAATAACATCAACAAAGTTAAACCGTGATGTACTGATAAGAAGGGCACTTTAATTGAGTTTATGATAGACAGCACCATATATTAATAATTGTGCCTCCTACTGAAAATTGGTGTTTGCCCGACCATCCTTCGCAAACATATATAATATAAGTTATGCATAAAGGTAAATAAGGGGCTTTCCCTAAAGCTGTCAATGTAACAAGTAATCATTAATGGATTGCTTAGGGAAGCCCGATTGTAGAAGATGCAAACAAGGACAATCTTTAGGATTAATATATAACCGCTTCAAAGGAAGATAACAATGCTGCTCTAATTCTATATTCATAAGCAATGCAAATATGCATACATTTAGCCTTCTTGGCCAATCACTAATATTATACCAGCGACCCTTGACCACTGAGTATATTCAATTTATATGCCACATATTCCAAATATAAACGAGTAATAAATTAATCTATTTCTCGCGTTGAGTTGGTGGTTTACTTATCTCATTATGTGTTGTATTTTTTGCTTCCTTCTTTAGCCACATGTCAAATTTCAGCAGAAAATGGAACGAGCCTAGACACTGATTCATTCAACAGATACTTTCATGAATGCATATACGGGTACAATATACTAGTTCAAGTCGTGGGGATATAAAATGGCACATCTCACACGGCTTAACAATTTATTACATCGTTAGCAACCTTCAATACCATATTTACTACCTCACTTTAGAAGTCATGCAACAAGCAATCTATTTGCTTGCCTTTGTAGTCTCCGCGGCAGCTACCATGCTGTTATTAAAGAAATTAAAGATGTGGAAGGTAGTCAATTATATTTTTATTTGCAACTGTTGATAAACGCAATTTAAAAAACATTAGATATAATATTTATTTTAATTTTCAGATTTCAATGCACAGGACATGGAATTTACAGTAGCCGTGACGCAAACCTTACTGTGTCTGAATTGATTAATTAAAATGAAAGTCGAATACGAATAACTATGTACAAGATTCCTGATCCAATAAAATGTTTTCATAGGTTCTAGTAAAATGTTTTGAAAAGAAAGTTTTATTAATAAATGAATGCATTGGTCTAGCTCCAAACACAAAAATAAAAAAATCGAAACAAGTATGTTCAGAGATCGGATTTATTCCCTCTCTACGGCATCAGTTTGCACACGTTGCTATTACTTTATTGATAGCATTTGGCATTTGGTCAACTTGGTTTTTCAGGGAAGCTTACCATCGATTGTCGAGATTTCTTTTCAGATACTTGTAAAAATGTGGAGAACATAAATCAGAAACCTGTCAAAGTTTGCTAAAATTAACTCAGGTTCCTTTATTTTGGGGTAAATAATACATTATGTTCAAGTAATTTTTCTGAAACATAGAGCAAAAGACAATCACAAAATTGATCACATAGATCTATATACAAAGTTACAGGAAGTAGTACTGGTAAAAGCGAAAACTATCACTGAAAGTAATGATAATTTTTGCAGATAATTTTCAAATCATACTGAAGTCAGACTTTTTACATTAAAAGCGTAGTTCCGAACAAAAGATTTCAAGACTTTAGTTTACTTAAGACTTACACATAAGTTTAACGCTTACTTTGGCACACTCAATTATCTTTTCCTTCATCCTCAGCAGCATATTGTTTATAACATATTATTTACAAAGGTTTCAAATAATTTTCTTGCACTTTTCCAAGTGTATGATTTTTACTATTTGCATTTTAAAAGTGTCTGAAAACATATACATATAGGCACCCGAAATCATATAATCGAATTGTATCATTGGTGGTAACATGTACCATATTGTTTGTATTATACACACTTATTTTTAGCCTATAGGTGTTATTATTAAATGCACATAAATGAATAGAGTTTTTATCTGAAAAGCATTTTGGTGAATGGAACATATTCTATTGATAACTTTATTAACAGCATCATCTATATAAAATTCAGATGTACTCTTCTGCGTAAGGTCATACAGTCCGGTCAATATCATTCACAACAAAATAGTGATACGATCATCATCGCATATATATTTGTTATGCAGCGTATAAACATGCACATGCATGTCTTGTGCCAAAAACGGCCGTCTGGTAGTACATCTTTCATATACCTGATTCAGATGGGATGAGTAGATAAAGGGGCTTTCCCTAATCATTTGAAAGTGCTCAGTTAAAATTAGCTTATATAGGGAAAGCCCAACATTTTAGTAGAAAAACAAAGTCAAGGTCACCTGGAAACAATTTCATAACTGAACGCCTAAGTATATTCAGACAAATATTGCAAAACGAGTGTAACCGGCAAAATTATGATGAGTATGAACAACTATATCATTTGTGTGAAAGTGTATTGCATTCATGTGTGAAGGCTGGATATATAAAGACAAGCATCCGTAAGTAGTACTATTCGCATCACCAGATCCCGATTTGAAGCTCTTTTAACCACAACCATTGAATATTTTTTCCAGAAAACATTATGAATCAAGTACTTAATTTTCTCGCAATCTCTATCACAACGTTGGGTTTGTTGTTATTGTTGCCTCCTCTAGAAACTGAGGCAGCAGAAGTCAACGGTAAGCGAATGAAGAATACTTTTTTATTACAAATTATATTAGCTGAGAGTTTTTCACTAAAAGTACTTTTACATTCCCTTTTGACAAATGACGCCTGCAGATGAGTTGAAATATATTGTGTCTGTGGAAGGGAAGGCGTTTTTTGCACAGCAGTCCACTCTAAAAGTAAATATATTAATATATATTTTAAAAATACCTTCAAAAATTAATAATATATACCGGCAATTTAATGACTTTTATGACTATTGCTACCGTTTGAAAATTGAATTGAATTGTTTAAAAGAACTGGGAGTCTGCCGTGGAACACTGCCAATTATATAACATGCAGTTGGCCTCCATTACTACCATAGGACAATTTAATGCCTTAAACGCATCGTCATCACCAGAATTTTTTTACGGAGGTATGAACTAAAAAGATAGATAATTCTTTTTCTAAGTATATCCCTTTATACAATATGTATCACGATTTTTCTCAAAGGATTTTGGACTTCTGGGAGAGACGCTGATCAACTTAGGCAATTTGATTGGGATGAAACAGACAGTCAGCCACCTACAGAATTGAAACCTGAATTTCGCAGAATGGCAAATGGCATCCGGTCATGTTTGACGTTCCACATGGTTGGAGGTGACGCCTTTTTGTATTCATCATATTGCTCAACACCGTCAGGAACCTTGTGTGAAAACTAACTAGCGATGAAGGACCATGTAATTGTATTGTAGTAGGCTATAGGCAAAGTTTTTTAGAGTAAGTAATGAATGAAATTAGTTGGATGATAAACCTGAAAAGCAAGAATAAAAAAACTATTCGGTTTTTAGTGTAACCAAAAATAAACAAGGAGACATAAAGTTCATTATTAATTTTATTCAAGTTCATATAAAAATTGAAACAACAGAAATGGTTGATGCATTTCCACCATATATTTCTTATGGTTATTGGTTGTGAAGAAAATGCACATCCTTTTAGCATGGATTCTAACTCTCTTCCCATTTATCAACCGGTAATACGATTACACCTGGTTATGCACTACAACAAACGTGTAAATAGCATTTTCTTGTAATTAACAACAAACTGACAGTAGATTTATCCTTATTTTCATGAAACGAATCATTTCATTGTTCATTGTTTCATATTTGATGCCAAATCAGAAATATGAATGAGTAAATTGAATATGCATGTATGCAGTTTAGGGAAACTATTACCATTAATTTTCTACAATTCACAAAATTACTTCCAGGGAGTAGGACGTACTTAAAATGTTTACGAAACAATAAGACATTTTCGATATCAGAGAATTCGATAATAATGAATAGACAAGTTTCCTCGGAATTTGTTAGCTTCCTTGATATTTGGGATATTTATATCCGGATTCTATGTATATCATCTGATATGTACATATATTTGCCACTGAAGAATGTTTTTTCTGGTGACTATTGTTTGAAAATTTCTATGCCATTTGCTTTGAAATTACCTCTAGATGTCCTGAATTCATATAAATATAGTGATTTGTATATGGTTCATATTACATTACAAAGTGCTTCGTTGTGACTACTTGAAAACAAGAGCGTGTCACAAATATCGACTAATTATAAATTTCATCATTCAGATGATCATCATATCCATTATTAAAAAGGTATTCTTAAATTGTGTATATAATAACAATATATTTATTATTCATTTTAGCAAGTTTATAATTACTTACATTATTTCTTGTTCATTATTCAACCTTCTTTGCTAAAACGCATGCGACTCTGAGTTATATATTATTATGCTTAATTAATCCATTAAAACCATTTTTGGTATATACGGTCTATTCGTTAACTGGATACGGGAATTTCCCTTAAGCATTTTGAAGTGCTGAGGGCTGGAATCTCCCAGAAAGAAAAATAGTTTGGGAAAATCCGATATCATGGCAGTTGAGACAAAAACAAGGTCATCACAAGAATAATAATAGACACGTGCGTAGTTCGGCTGACAACAGGTTTGCTTTTGTTCAAGCAATAACAATAAACATGTCGAGTTAGAATGCCACCTTTTCGGGATAACGACTGTTCATTTAATTCTTTAATATTATTGCTAAGTGGAAAATACTGATCAAACTCAAATATCGATTCCTCACGTATTTCATAACTACATATTTAGGATAGTCATCATGGTGCGTCGACATAATGTCAATGTTCCGTCGTAACCATGAAGCGTGATGGATATCCAGACTCTATAACCTCATTTCACAAGTCCTTCGAAAGGTTGGCTGTTAATTTTGTATGTAAATACTTACATAAATACAAAAACACTTATCAACACACCATGTTAGTCTGTCACCTGTCAAGGGGTGGACTACTTTATCACCAAAATATCGCCGTGGAATTTCCTAACTCCTGGATCATATAAAGTTGGAGAGTATATATAAGCAGACTTCATACCAATAGCTCATCATAACAAGGCCGTAACTCAAACAACTGGTAATTCGACCAAAGTTTCCGAAAACCATGAACCAAGCACTGAAATATGTAGCCATTACTGCAACCGCAGCAATGATGCTACTTTTACTTCCAACCTACGCCAATGCAAATACAATAAAAGGTAGGGAAAATTTGTTTGAATTTTAGATCATTTGAAAATATTATTAAAAATTTCTTTCTGCTTGTCGATTCTACAGACCAAGAATTGGATTTTATTGTGGCAGTAGAAGGCAAAGCGTTCTTTTCTCAACGTACAACTGTCAGAGTAAGATTTCCGTCTTGAGGAAATAAATTATTTTACGATGACATTAATAACCCTCCAGGAAATGAAATTAAAGATTATAATTTATTTTCATTTTAAAGACATGGGCATTAGCTGAGGCACTTTGCAAATCAGTCAACATGAATCTAGCTTCTATCACAACAAGAGCACAGTTTAATGCTTTAGAAGCCTCCTTTTCTCCTGAGTTTTTCGGAGGTTTGAAATATTTTATGACCCCAACCCATAGAGCACACACACGTCAGCCTGGCTCCAGCGAGGATTCAATATCCACATCCCATGAGGAGAGCAGATCCGCC
>JAHZMV010003587.1:0-17891 GCA_027743765.1 Coecobrya sp. COE2
CAGTTGTATATCTACAGAATAATGCAGTTAATACTTTGTCAGACATTTGCAAAATATATCCAGAGTTCTAGACAAAATTACTGTTGATTTTGTCTGACAACATCCTATGAACCATCCAGACGCTGGAAGTTGGAATATATCTTTCAATGTTTTCACAAATATCATCAGAGCTTTTTCCAAAATAAAGCATTTTCAAATTTTCCAAGATAGGAGCAACAGATGTTTCACGAAATTGTATCCAGGGTTTTCTGTGATATTCTGTAGCGGTTTTCTGCAAAATATCGCCAGATTGGTTGCGAAAAGATTAACGTTTTGCCGAGTTGTAAAGAAAATATTCCCATAGTTTCCCTAACACATCTTCTGGTTATCTGTATCAAATATCCACAGAACGTTTCTGGAAATATCTACCAATCATGTCAGAAATCGTTTTCATAGCTTTCCAGAAAAAATCCTAAGGGTTTCCTAGAAAGTGCCTTAAAGCGTACCCAGAAAGTGGTTCCATCTTGGGCTAGCATATCCCCAAACGTGAACAGAAAATATCTTCATATTTGCCCGTTGGATTATGTCGATATTTGTCTAGGGAATATTTCTGTTTGACCCATAGAATTCTTTTATATTTGCCACGAGAATATCTAAATATTTGTCAGGAAATTTGTTGATGTATTGTGCAGATATTGTGTACAGATTTACTCCAAAAATATCGTCAGATACTCCACAAAGTATCGTCTCATATTCAACAAAATATCGTAAGAGATTCCGTAAATATCGTTGGAATTTCCGAAAAAAAAATCGTCGAAATTTCCCAAATTTATCGTCGAAGTTTTCACAAAATATAGCCGGATGTTATAGAAAATAATAGTTTATTTTCAACAAAATATCGGCACCTTTTCCGAAATTATTGAGATAAGCCTTCCATAAATGTTCGCAAACTAAATCAAAACTTTTGAATAATGTCTTTAGACTCTGCCTGAAAATATAGGTAGATTTGTCAGATAAATATCTTTTGTTTTCGCAGAAAATATCATTTGGTTGCTAACGAGAATTTGTCGTCGATTGTCCAGTAATATTTTAGACAGCCAGTTATTATTAGTTTGTCAAAAGTATTATTAGATTTTACAGCAAACCTCTAAAAAGTTATTCCGAAAATATATTTCGATTTACCGAAGAAATGTTTATCTCCATATTTGTTCGGAACATATGTCAACATTTTCCAATGAAATGTCTTTAGACTATGGTAAAAAGTAATTACCTCATATTATCTCTTGAGTTGTTTGGAAAGCATTTGCAGTGGAGTAGATAAAATATTAAACAATTTGCAAGAATGCATCCACAACTCCAGTCAGGAAATATATTTGCAAAGCGCCATCGATTGTGAATAAAATATAAAAAATTTCCAGATGCATTTTTAAAGAAATACTATGAAATATATCCTGGACAATTTTATTAAAGTACCCTTTTCATCGTTTTGCAACAAAATGCTTCTCATGGAAAATGTGGATTGAATTTCGTAAAACTTAGGACTTCCAGGTTTTCTTTCTTTTAAGTGAGTTCGAATACATTTTTGAATTTGGAGTTGCTTGGACAGGTTGTGCAAATGTATTTGTGTAAATGGACGGGAAATTTTCTTTTGAAAATTATTGATGGATTTAATCTAGATAGTTCGTTTAGATACAGAACTGTTATATACTTTTTGAAATCATGTCTTGTCTATGTCCTTCACTTTATCGACAAAAACGACTTCCAGCAATTCGGATCGACGTATTTCCCTTGACTCATTCTTTTACAATTAATTATGAATGTCCATTTCATTTCTTTCCCCGTTTTATAGTAAATGTGAAGCTTGTGATATAATCAGTAATAATTATAATAGAAGGAGTCAAAGCTTTTCACTCATAAACGAAACTGATAAAAATGGTTCTTTTTCATCATGATTATATTTCGTCTTCCTAAATCGTCTAGATAGAATTTTCGCGCAGATAATCCATTTTCTATAAACTGTGATTAAAACAATGTCGAGCAAAAGGATTGATAAATACAATACTGAATTTATGTGAGTTCTAAAAACTGTCTGTTCTAAAGTGAGTTCTAAAGTTTTGTTGTAGTATAACCGGACGTGATAAAATTCGTTACCGTTGCAACGTGAGAAAACCAAAAAAATAATCGAGCATTTTTGATTAAGGTTTCTAAAATTTAGCACGATTGATTATTTTTCTAGGAGATCAGGATCAAAAGTTGACCATTAGCGGCCCATTGACACTCACCGATTTTTCAGGGTAAGGAACTTAACGATTGATTTCCATAATAATTAGTAGTTTCGGAAATATTACCTCTTCAAATGGTATGGAATTGCTACAACAACTTTAAACAAATACTTTGACAAAACTTTGCTAATTAAGTGTGATTTAAAAAAGGAAACGATGATAATTATCCGTCGCATAAGTATGTGTCTCGTAGCCAAAAACTTGACAAATTGATTAAAATTATATTATGCGGTATGAGGCAACTGAATAACGTAGTATTAGTCATGTTCCTTGATACGCAATGATTCTGCATTATCCTATTTGTCATGGACTAAATTGAAGTTATCATCCATTATGCAAACACTAAATGAAGAATTGAACCAATATCAGACACACGACCCCCGATGACTGACTTTCATCAGTCTATTTTTCTCCAGGTGGACATTGTCTGCAAACTTTTTAAAATAGTATCTTTTGAACTAAAAATGCAGGTGTGAGTGGATACATTTGTTGCAATCACTTGCAGGAAAAAGTGCTTTGGACCTAGTTTTGTCCAAAGGTATCAGCATGTGGGCTGCATTTATACTTACACTGGTACGATTTTGAAAACAAAAAGATTTTACTAAACATTTGGAATGAATCTTGGGCGAAATAATGAGATTATCAAAACTTTTGGAGACACTTGTTACCGTTTGGAAAAGCTTTAAGCAAAATAGGGGGATTTTATAAATATTTACCATTCTAAGCCAATGATAAATTGGTACGCAAAAAGAATGGAAGCGATAATTTTTGTAAGCGATAAAAATTGTATTCACCAGTATGCAAACGATACCTTTTTTGTAAATGATAAAAAAGTATCCGAAAGGTATGAAGACGACACCTTTTTGCAATTGATAAAAACGATATAAACAAAGAATGGAAGCGATACCGTTTTGCCATTGATAAAAATAATATGCACAAAGAATGGAAACAATGCATTATTGCCATTGAGAAACAGGTAATAGAAAAAGTATTGAAATTATACCCTTTTAGCATTTACAAAAAATATATCCAAAAAGTATGGAAACGATGCCTTGTTGCCATTGAAAAACAGGTATCCAAAAAGTATAGAAATGATACATTTTTGTGATTTACAAAAAAGGTATCCACAACCATGGAAACAATACCTTTTGGCCATTAAAAGAACGGGCATACAATAAGTATGAAATTTATACCCTTTTGCGCTTTACAAAAGAGTATTCAAAAATCATTGAAGCGATACCTTTTTGCCATTTAAAAACGTTATCCAAAAGGTATGGAAACAATGCTTTGTTGCCATTGAAAAAACAGGTATCCAAAAAGTATTGAAATGATACCTTTTTTGCATTTACCAAAAAGGTATCCAAAAGTATTGAAACGATGCTTTTTTGTCATTGACCAAATAGGTATCCAAAAAGTATAGAATTGATACCTTTTTGCCATTTACAAAAATAGGATCCAAAAATCTTGGAAACGATGCCGTTTTGCTTTTAAAATATCATGTATCCAAAAAGTATTGAAACGATACCATTTTGGCATTTACAAAAAAGGTATCCATAAAATATTGAAACGATAACTTTTTGTAAATGATAAAAAAGCTATCAAGCAGTATGGAAGCGATACCTTTTTGCCATTCATAAAAATAATATTAACAAAGAATGGAAACTATACATTATTGATATTGAAAAAAAGATTTTCAAACGGTATGGAAACTATGCCCTATTTGTCATTTCTAAAAAGAGTATTCAAGAACTTTTGAAGCGATACCTTTTTCCGGATGATAAAAAAGGTATCCGAAATGTTTGAACATGTATTTATCTTTTTGGCATTGATAAAAAAGGTATGCGCAAAGTGCGGAAACGATACCTTTTTTAGCCATCGCTTCGCGATGGCCAAAAAGGTATCGTTAGCCCGGTTTTGCCAAAAGGTATCTGTACGGGTTGTACACCCCCTTGTTGACCTATGAATCTAATTGTAAGAATATTTCTTTCAACTCCCCTTAATTTGCAGTGCTATTTCAAGAAATTTAAACGTTACTCTATTGAATGCATCTCGAAAGGGATTTCATGATATCCTGATTAGAAAGTTGTCCTTCATTAATCGAAGTTAATTTATAGCATCACTAGGGGTCTATGTGAGATTGGTTTTCTCGAATTTACTTTCTGAGAAAAAACTGTTTTCATAACTCCACACCCGGAAAAGTCAACAAAGGACAGACTGCTGTAACCTTCCATAATAAGATGTAGTTGACGTTTGACATTTTCACCCGAATATGAATATTAATGCATTTAACTTTATTTTGATACACTAGTTGCTAGCAAGTAGAATAGATTATGAAAATGGTTGTCAGAAAGATGAAGTTATTCGAGTTTTACAACATGCTGACGTATACAGATATATAGGTATTGATATCTGTAATTCTCAAAATTCTTGTGAGAAATATAAACAGAATTACATGCACAGACATTGAAGTTTGTGAACATGTTAAAGCTTGTAAGGCGGAATGGAGTAAGAACAGGTTATATACAAACCTTCACTAGTAGCATTCATAACGGTTATATAGGTTACCTGAATAGGTCCGTATGCAGTTCATTTTGACACTACCAAACGTACTGTGGTTCAAAGGAGTGAACATCAAACAAAGAAAGGTAAAATAGACGCCGTCTCTGTTAACCTAGAATGCGTTTGAATTCAATTAAGAGGTTTCATTTATCCTAAATATTAACAGTAGAGCAATTTTCAACGAGATGATAGTTTTTTTCCATCTGCTTTTACCACTTTCTCCCAATTTGAATATGTATTACTGCTAAAATAATCATACGGTAGGCTGCTGGACCTATTTTTTGAAAAACAGAATGCATACATATTATATTTTTAGCTGCATGTTTAAGCAAGCAAGCTTCAAAACTAAATGTCTGGTTTTCAACATTAGTTCAAATGGTTTACATTGACACGGCATGTTTGTCATGTTTTATACGAGCGATTTCAAGAAATTGTCTTATTGGTATTCTCTAGTAAGTCATAATTTTGGGTACTTCATGATGGCAGTCCTCATACGGTTTGCGTTATACAAGCAGTGACACAGGATACAAACTTAAACATGAAGAATCTTCCGATGAGTTTAAGAGCAAATATGTGGCATTTGCTGAGCTACCAAATATTGAATACTTTTAATGTGTAGTCTTGAAATTATTTTGCATTTTGATTTGATTAAGAATCTTTCAAGTGGTTTAAAAGAAGAGCTTAAAATCCAATAATGCTGCGCGACGAGTTAAAATTTGTTTTTAAATACGAGAAATGCTGCTGGTTTGATCAGTTGTTTTATGGTGGATCCAGAACGTCTTTCTATCCTCCCTGCTTTTATAAATCTGGTTGTTCGTCCTTAAACAAAACTTTTCATCGTGTATAATTTGTTTAAAACAATTAATTATGGAATCATTTACAGTAATGTAGTTACCATTAAAAATTTAAAACGGTAACCATTTGAATAGAAAAACAGCTATGGGTATACTAAACTCACAGAGAAATTATTATTTTAGCGATATATATCTAATACGTCATTTTTACAACACATTTTTGTGAAATACTCGATAGATTATTTTCATGCAAACAAATAATCAAGAATCTTTTGTTTTATATGTTCTTATACTTTAACCAGTAAAACGGTATTTCACCGGTAGCATTGAGTTTTTTATTTGTAAAAAAATAAACCAAGATGATCTTGCATTATCAATGATTATCATATATTACCACTCCACAGCATTTAATCCGCTTTTGTCTGCGGAACAGAAATAGTAATTTTCTTGTTACCTTTGTAAAACTCAAACATTTTAATCTGTAAACTACTTTACGGCATAAACTATGACGTTCGCACTTGGTATCTATAACGACTACCACATTTGTTGAAAAGAACCTGGGAAAACAGATCCGAATTCTATGTAAACATCGATTGCACACATTTTTGCAGAAAATATAAATGTCATTTGCATTCTCTAAACCAAAGCAAAATAGTGATATTAGAATTCCATATAAAAACAACAAGAAAATATTCGACACATTTCCCTGCATATTTGGTACTTGCGGGGATGTATCCTTCAAAACAGGCACATATTTTGTCATATGTTGCGTTAAGTTGGTCCACCTGTTCCATATACCGGACACTTGGATTGCTTGAATCCTTTTGATAAAACTTGGATGAACTGGACCTCCCATTCGAAAACCAACGTTTATATGAGTATACTGTTCTTGACCCACCGATATCTGGTTTTTAGGATTTGCTTTGTAAAGTCCTGCCGCCCATATTTTTGCCAAATACGTGGGAAGCAAAACGGCGGAGTTTTTGCACTTTGCCATATGTTGCCAAAGAACGTTTTCATATCTGCTATAAATGTTGTTCTTAAGAGTTTCAGTCACGTTTTCAGTTTCAGCTTCAGTTTTCCTTCTTTTGACACTAAGCAGGTGAGTTGAATGACTAAGAAAAACTTCCCCTGTTATATTTATAATGTTGTTTAGTAAACTAGAGTGATTCAGTACAGTAGGCAATAATAAATTTTCAGCAAACCCTAGAGGACTAAGGGCGAATTGCCAAAGGTAAACTTCAGATTTTAATTCAAATGATCCATCCGAACTAATGAGAGAATCATAACGAAAAGACCACTTATTTCGTGTCCAGTCTAACATTTGTGATGATGAGTTAATCTTCAACGATCTGGGATAGAAATACATATTTCCTGGTCGTGTCGCGATTGTAAAGCCATCCTGTATTAACTGATTAATCTCCGCATAAGGAATTAGATCACGGGGCGATATCAAATTGTAAACGTTACTATTCTTGTATCCATTACTAAGCACTATTCCGCCCAACATTAGCACCGTCATTGTAATTCTGAAATATACTTTGTTACCAAATGATGACGTGAAAGGATTCCCTTGCTCTAAAAAAACCTTAATTATTTGTATAATATGAGAAAATAGGCTAGAGTACTGCAACAAATTTGACGAAACTTTGTGATGGGTCCACGCCACGACAAACAGGCTTACTACAATGGCCAGCCAAACGTTCCACTCGTAAACCCAAACCAACTCATAAAGACCACGGGCAGCTTTTCCTCTAAATTTTCCACAACTTATAAACGCCAAATTGCTCAGCTGCTCTTTGTAGGATAATCGAAGATATTTGCGCTCCTCATCGCTTATTGCAAATATACCCATCGAAATATCTCTCGTCTCACGTGTAAAACGCTTCCGGTGAACCTTCCTCCCATTTTGGCAGTATGCACTTCCAAACTTAACTGTAGAATTGGATGTGATAGCAAACAATATACTCAGTATTCCACCACCAAATATATCAGCGGGACTCTTGGATCTTAAATATGTCGGCATAAGCCTGGCAGAATAATCTTCACATTTCTCAAGTGTCTTCCAAAATTTAAAAACAGTATCTTCTAACGGATTGAGTGAAGGTGCAAAGGAAAACCTCCAATCCATCTGTTCCTCTTTATATTTATTATGAGTGAAGATGTCAAACAGTTCATTGCTGGTATATGTGATCGATATTTTAGGAACATTTCCAAAATGCGCCGACAGTTTGTACATTTTATCCCTCCTGGTACCATTACCTAGAACGAGCGCTACCGCCACAGTGTTGTAAAGCATAGGGCCATAAGCAGTGCTGCCCACCCACGGTGTGCGTGATTTACTATGTGAAGTCATAAATTGTTCCATAGCTTCAGTGTTCAGTATAAACATATCGTCTTGATGAATGAATATGAGCAGCTTTGTAGCTATATAATTTTCTGTCATTGTATACTGTTCCAATTTATTTTCATACACTCCAAAGTGAAATGACAGTGGATGTCTGGTAATGAGTAGAATGGGTGGCGGCAGCTGAATCGATATCTGTACCTCACAGTTCCAAGGTTTGGTGCGCATTGCATACTGGAATAGGTGTAATCGGACACAAGCATCTGGTATCAAATCTGGATTATCGAACACCATATTTGGTAGGTATTTGAAGGTTGGGCATTTTATTTCCTGTCCAATTGTAGCATTATGGTATTTGTTTAAAGACAGGTGGCCGAATGGTGTCCAGATTATTTGAAGCCACGTCCATGTACCTTCGTATTTGGTTGCCGTCCCAACCCTACGGAATATAGCCAATTGAGCTCTTCTGGTAATTGTACTGACGGAGAGGGGGGACGTGTCAGCATTCTGAAAGTTGTCTACAATTATGTGACAATGGCTGTCCTCAAATTTGTTGAGAATTCCGGAAAGGTTTACGGATATACGTGCAGCGTCTGAAGGTGCATAATTTTTCTGAAGTTGAGATATCAAACTTATCTTTTCGTCATTGAAATCCTCTTCGAATTCGTGTATTGATACAGCGTTTAGTGGTAGAATCATTGCTTCAGTTATGATATCGTTATGCTCAGTCTTCCAATACATAGCTATGCTGCTGCAACAATAGTGCGATACAAAGGCCAAAGCAATCCATTGGTTAACTCGCATCATTTTCAAAAACTGTTTATTGAGTTTATCAGGCACGGAAATGATAAACTATTTGTGGCGTTTATGAATCGCCGCTTTTGGTGTACGTCTAAATCTATTTATGGTAATAACTCAGCTTTTATTTAGTGTTATTTTCAATCTTATTTCAATGTTACATATCTTCAAGTGTCCGCTGAACTATTTCTGAAACATCAGAAGTTTGGTTTTTAATCAGAGAAACTTCACACGAATTTGAATTTTAATTCAGTTGAAAAGTTACTGTTTGTTTGAATATTCGATACTAGAATATTCCCACACATTTTTAAGAGTCCAAGGAAATATTTGATAGTTTGCAAAACTGATCGATATACCTGGAAACTATCGTATGATATTTCATTGGAAATTGATTCCCGTTCGTTGAAAATTCACTTGACTTGTTCACTTGAAGTTATTCGTCATGGTAAGATAAAATGGCATTTGAAATGGAATAGATTGATGAAATGAGATATTGTAGCCATTCAATTAGGATTGGATTTAACCAGTTTTCACATGCAACTAGCGGAACACGAAATATTAGGTGGTCATCCTTAATGACTAGAATAAAAGCCATTTATTCAAACTAAAAATCCAATTTGTTACGAAACAGTTTTAACTAAATATACAGGATACCAATTTTAATACTAACACGAAGTCATTTTTTTTCTCCTGAAATTTATTACTTTCGCAGATTATTGGTAGTCATGAAAACTTATTTCTAATTTAATCTAATATATAATGTATTATTAATAACTGAAAAGTATGATTAAATATTTTTGTAATAAGTAAACCAGCACTCTAAATTATATCGTTGTATAGTATACAGTTATGGTTACAGATTAAACCATGCAAAAAATAGCAACGCCTGTCGTATGTATATAGTCAAAATAAATGCAGATCATTTCCTCTCATTATTAAGCTATTCAACTATTATGAATACTTCGTATGCATTTTTAGGTTAAAAGTCTCAGATAATCTGTAGTAATTTAATTACAATAAATAAGAAATAGTCAATGGGATATGGGTCAGGAATTTAAAATTGTTGTCAGTGTTTGATTTGAGACGTACCAAAATGTCACCAAATTGCTCGTATCACTATATATTCTCAAAATGGAGCAGAAGGTGTGAAATATGAGTACATTGCTTTGTAAGGAATTTTACTAGCTCTGAGTTGTTTTATGGTTGAGAATACATCCTGAGTGTATATGTAAAGTGTTAAAATAGGTTTTACTCAACAGCATTTAATGCACTTTTGTGTGCAAGATTGAAATAGTAATTTTCCTGTTACCTTACTAACACTCAAAGATTTTAGTTGGTCAACCACTGACTTTACGGTATAAGTTCTGACGTTCTTTGGGAGTTTCTTCAAAGACTACCACTTGTGTTGAAGATAAACTTTGACACCACATCCGAATTGTATATAAACATCGCCTGCACATATTTTTCCAGAAAATACATATACATGAATACCACTCGTATTCTCCAAACAAAAGAAAAATAGGAATGCTAAAATTCCATACAAAAGCAGGAAGAATATATTGGACACATTTCCCTGCATATTTGGGACCGGGGGGATGTATCTTTCAAAACCGGTACAAATTTTGTCATGTGTCGGGTTAAGTTCGACCACCAGTTCCGTATTCCCGATGCTTGGATTGCTTGAATCCTTTTGATAAATTTTGGATGAACCGGACCTTCCATTCGAAAACAAACGTTTATATGAATTTACTGTTCTTGATCCATCGATATCTGGTTTTTAGGATTTCCTTGCTGCCCATATTTTTGCCATATTGGTGGGAACTAAAACGGCGGATTTTTTGCACTTGGCCAAATGTTGCCAAAGAAAGTTTTCATATCTCATATAAACTTTGCTCTTAATTGGCTCAACCAAATTTTCCATTTCCTTTGCGTTTTTCCTTGCCTTGACATTTAGAATAACGGTTGAGTGGTTAAGAAATATTTCAGCAGTAATATTTACTAAAATATTTAGTATCTGAGAGTGATTCATTAGAGTAGGCAGTAGTGTATTTTCCGTAAACCCTAGATCACTAATGGCGTCGTACTAAAGGTAAACTTCAGATTCAAGAAGAAATGAACTGTCCATACTTTCGAGTTTGTGGAAGAAAAAATTCCACGACTTTTGTATCCATCTAAGCACTTGTGCTGATGAGTTGAGCTTTAACCATTCGGAATTAAATAGCATTCTTCCTGGTCTAGACGAGAGGGAAAACCCATCCTGTATTAACTGATTAACCTCTGTGTAAGGAATCTGGTCACGGGGTGAAATTAAATTGTAAACATTGCTGTTCTTATATCCATTACTATACACTATCCCAGCTAACATTTGTACGGTCATTGTAATCCGGAAATATATTTTCTTACTATACGATAACGTAAATGGATCCCCTCGCTCCAAAACCTTAACTATTGGTGTTATATGAGTAAATAAATTCGAGAACCGGATTGACGTTGTCAAAAATTTGACATGTGTCCACCCCACTAAAACCACTGTTAATACAATAGCCAACCAAACCTTCGATATTCCATATTGAATCTTGTCATTCTTTTTTTTCTTTGCAGGTATGTATATTTCTTGGGTAATTTTGGAAACTTGGAATACAAACATAATCATATAAGCCTTCCTGGAATTTTTGAAACCACTGACGTTAACAAATATGGATGGAAAATTGAACGATGTATGATTGGTCATTTAATTAAAAAGTGCAATCAATTGATACAGTTCAAATTAGTATATTTTGCTTCATTGGGTTAAATCCACAAGTAAAAAATAAAATAAAATGGTGCAGGAGGAAAAGTAGCATTTTTGTGTTGATATTGAATTAATCAAATACATGCACACACAAAAGAAACAAAACTTTAAAAAACGTGGAGATATAACTGTTCACTTACAACCTAATGCAATGGTTGAATGACTCAAAGACTGGAAATGAAACAAAGAAAAGCAAACAAAACGGAAAGTGTGCTGCTTCAACATAGAATGCCCTTGAACAAAACTGTTGTGAAGTTCATGCAAGATTTCAACATAAACAAATCAATATTTGTTATTTTAATATTGAAGTTGCTTTTCTGTTTGTATCCGTTCCGTTTGATGTGTGCATGTATATGCTAAACCAAGCAGAAAACGATAATGTATACTGAAACATGTTAGCAAATTATTGAGTGTGCATACATACATTTCTGGGATAGCACGGTTTAATGGCTGAAAATAAATTTTTTTAAACAAAGAAAATAATCCCTATAGTGTGTGCAACGTATACAAAGAAGCTATTTGAATTCCACTTTGATGTTGAAACTGTCTGCACGGTCTGTGGCTGAAAAGTTTTTCAGCTGAATCATCTATCTAGCCATGAGAGATGAAATACTGCTGTGAATAGTTATCCTTGTATCTTCCTAACCGTAAATACTTCCGTTTTGTTTAGTACATTATGAATATATTAAATACTAAAAATATTGTATATGCTTATAGCATTCCATGAAGGGGAATTCATACATATACCTGCCAACTTTTATTGTCCATTTACAACAGAAACTTTCACGGCCCATTTTATAGACATTAACATTTTTTGTCGGAATAATTTTCTGTTGCTGCCTCAGCAAAATTCCCTTATGTTTGTCTTGTAAGGTATTGAGTTAAAACGAAAGGTGGCACAAAAAATAGATTGCACCATGGAAAATCTTCAATGGCGGATTAAGGCCAAAATTGTGGCAATTGTGGACTTGGTAATTATTTAATACTGAATATTGTAATTAGTGAATTTTAACGTATTAAGACATGCTTGACACTTATATAGCGGAAAATATTGTTCTCAACAATTTTCAGATCATTGCTGGCTTCAGTGCACTTTTATTTATTGTTGGTTTCGTTGCGTTTCTTGCAATAGTGTTTGGTATGAGCTCTGCATATTTTTATTGGAATGTCAACTATAAACTCACTGCAACCAGATAGATTAAATAATTACTTAATAAAACGACTTTCGTTTGTTGTTTAGAAAAACGTTCAGATCGGGAGCTGATCATTATAATGATTGTATTCCTGATTGTGTTTGGTGCGATGACTGCAATCCAAATGCGAGCTGCCAATAATTTGCTAAACGCTTGCAATAAGGTAATTTTTCAATGCTCATTTCACGACTCTCGCACTAAACAAAAATCATTTACTATTAAACAAAGTCTCTATCTGTATTAATTATTTTAGTCAACAACACAAACTGTAGCATTGAAGGGGGCTCAAAATTGGCAGCAAGTGACTATTGTATTTTTTATCCTATTTATTTTTGGAAGTTTATTCAGGATGCACAATCTGAGCGGATACAATAAACGTAATGACCACACCCTATGGAGCTCGTTAATTTTCGCTGTTTGGCGTTTTTATTCGCTTTTTGCTGTCAGCAAGTTTATTGCCGAGATCAAACAATTGGACAATCGAGAACCAGTAAACGTATAAATGCTGGTGGAGTTAGTCCCGATTTGAGATTTGTATGGACTTTCTGCTTGAAGAAAGTTCTTCCAACCAATTTTTTCGTAATGAAATATTATACATAACTAAAATGTGAATTACATATCAGTTTTTATTAAGTATTCTTCCATACAAAGACACTTCTTAGACCATATGGTCCTGCATTTGCAGTGATTATGCCAAAAAAATTAATCAATATATTATGAAGGAAAAAATTCACTGTCCAACAACAAAATCTATTGAATGATTGATTTGTAAGGGCTTTACGAACGATTTGTTTAGTAAGTGGTTCTATATTATTGGAAATAAATCGATTTGTTTTGTTTAATATCTTTATGGTTTTTGTCACCACGAGCGCATTTTCTGATGTTGTTTCGAAACAAAATGTTTCATCATTCCACAAATGGCAGGCCAACTGTTCAATCTGTTCCTCAGCGGTGATTCTACAAAATGAATAATTATAGACATAATGAGATGGAATTGATATTTACATCTTGCACCGCGAATTTTGTATATAACTGGTCTAAATTCTAAATCTGCAACGTGTAGGCTAGTAAAATATACTAAAATTATTCACACTTCAAAATTAGAAATGTTTCTCAAAAATACAAAGTTATGTATGTATATCTAATTACATTCAACACGGCTTTCGGTGTTCTGCAGAATTTTTGTGAGAAATGTAACAGTACCACAAATACAGCCACTGGAATTTTTGGATATGATGATGTACATTTGACATAATGGAATTCATACAGCTTATATATCATTTACGACACGTACAAAAAAGTTATCTTGGTGCTTAGTCAGTTCATTATGATTATGGTACCACGTAGGGCTGTTGCAAAGCACTGAAATTCAGGGCAAGAAAAGTAAACAATACACCGTGTCTGTCACTTTAGACCGTATTGCATTTGAATTGAGATTTTTCCTATATCTTAAATATTAACAGTGGTGATCTGGTCAGGTTAATAGGAGCGTGTGGAAACTATAAAGTCTATAAGATAAATAATCACCATTACGAATACATAATATATGTATGTACATACAGTACTCCCTTCTGTTTGTTTAAGAATTCTCGAGAGAAATGTGAACAAAATTATATAAACAGACTTAAGAGTTTGTGGATATGTTCCGGCTTATGGGTCCGGATGGAATATAGACAGCCTATATAACGTTTATAACGGCAATAAAAGTTGTCTGGACACGTGTGCATTTCATTGTGACCACACAACAATAAAGTACTGGTCCAAAACACTGAATTCCAAACAAGGAAAAGTAATTAGTTAGTCATGTATATTACGCGTAATAGAACGTAATTTCGTTAACCTAGAATGCGTTTGTTATCACAACCGTGTATAACATATAAAGTTTATAACATTAATGATGACCGTTCAGTATGACTGAATAGGTACACATTGCAATTAGATACTGTTACCAATATAGGTTATAAAAGTCAATAAGACTTTCCAGCTCAAACTCGGTCGTCTGCAAGTTGATGATAGCCATTTACTCATCTGCTTTCTCCCACCTCATCCCACACTCAGATAAATTGGTTTATTACAAAAAAATCTCTCTGCTAAAATCCACATACATAGAAAGCAGATGCTTAGAATTTTCTCTATAACACGGTAGGATATATGGCGAATTTACGACATTTTATTTGTTACTCTCGGTCATCAGGACTAAAATCTATTTTTCCAGTTTCTACCAAAATAGGTTACAAATATGAATAAAACATTCCAGGTCAAACCCAGTGGTCTTCAGGTTGGGAATAGCTTTTTATGCATCTGTGGTGTCCAACCTCATCCCATACTCGTATAAATTGGTTTATCACACACATCACTTTGCTAAAATATGCATTAAAGCAGATACTTAGAATTTTCTGTATAGCACGGTATGACAATTATGTCATTTATTACTAACTACAAGGGGAATTTTATTTTTCTCTCTCGATCTGCTGGACTCAAATCTATTTTTACGGTTTCTTCCAAAATAGTTAATAGTTTCAGGGTTTATATATTTCGTTTTGTGAAAGCCATTTTAATCCAGAAATTTTCATAGCTTACACTATCTTTTTTGTAAGCTAATATTTTAAGTTCTTCTACTTTATATGATATTGCTAGCGCGAAAAGTGTCAAAAGTTTAAAAAAATATTTACATATTGAATCTTCGAATGCGCTTTCAGACTGAAGTTGTGGCAATTGTTGAGCTAGTAAGTATTACATATTTCTCTAAGTTTAGAATTTAATTCTGATATTAAAAAGAATGACGTACATAAATTGATAAAAATGTATCTAGATGTGTGCCGGCTTCGGAGCTTTTATAATTGCGGCGTACCTGGTTGCAATCGTAGTATCCTGGCTTGGCATTTTACCTTCTACAAATATTCATCATGGTAATTAACAGATAACAACTATTAGGTATTATAATTACCGACATGAATCATAAATAATTCGTTTGTCAAATAGAAAAAGGACCAGGTGGAGGGTCTTTTCATGTATTTTTAGAATTGCTGCTTGCGTTTTTTGTACCCGAAGCAATTCAAATATGGGCCGATTGTTGCTTATTGAAGGCTTGCGATAAGGTACACATTCAGCATTTGTTTTGATTTAACATAAACAGTGAGTCTATTACTACTATTAAACAATCTATTATATATTAACTATTTTAGAGAGGTACACCAAAGGTAGCTCTGACGAAAGCCCGAAATTGGAACGTGGTGACTTTCATATTTTTCATTATTTTTATTTTTGGATATTTACTAACATTCACCAGATTGAGCAAATACGTTATTGATTACAACCCATGGATTGTCTTGATTTATATAGTTTGGCGTATGTATAGCATATCTGTTGTCAGCCGATATATCAAGGAGATTAAGTGTTTAGACGATCCGGAACCACAAAACGAATAAATGCCATATTCATGTATCCTGATTAAGTATTTGAATTTATTGATTTATTCGAAGGATATTTCGTTCTTTCAACTTTTCGTTGTCTTAGTTGTAGAGATTAGTATTCATAGAAGTAAAATGTACATTAAAGATGCGTTGGAGACGTACTTGTATTCTTGGTGTATGTATTTGTCAAGCAAACCGCCAGTAAAACCGGGAAGCAAGCATCTCCTTTCAGATTTCCGGAGATACAAAGATAGAAACTAGGTCGTTAGTCAGTAGTCGCTTCCGTCATAATATGCCATTCTACGTCAAGCAACAATTGCACTTGCCACAAGAGGCAATCTACTCTCACATGCTGAATTAATTATTCAGAGACTATTCAAAGAGAGAGTTTGAGATTAGAAAATGTTGTCTGTCGGGTGATTTCGTAATGATTTTCCAACATCAAAACGTATGCTGTTTTGATTAGTTTTTAGTGGTAAATGAGAAAGTTTTCTCTTGAATCTTCCCAGCGTCATAATAAATAACTGATGTCGTATAATTGCAATATTTGTGATTTGAAAATAATATATCATTGAAATCCACTAGTGTAAATACGTTACAATTAATGATTTATTTTGGTAACTTTGCGTAAATAAAGTATAATAGTTGTCACGTTATTAACCAAATTAAGATTTTCCTTACAGATTAAGAGCACAAGAGTTCGGATTATTTATCATTCATGATTCGTAAAAATACGCAAATAGATTATAAGTTTTATATCCCTGTACTTGTTCAATTTTAAGATAACTACAATAACCTGCATTACTCTCTCTCTCTCAGCATAATCTTTAAAATGTATATTCCAATCACTTATATTCATTTCAAACTTTGTTAGGTTAGCAATGAATCAAATAGAGAATTTATTTCTGAAAATGTATATATCTAGGATAATTAAGCTTGTGCTTTCTTATAATACGATTTCTACAGATGCAAATGTTGAATAAAAAATGTGAACATGATGGAATAAATTCCGCCGGTAAGGATAAGTATATAAAGCTTAGATATTATTCGACACTCGTATTCGGCATAAGGATCGTATGCTTATATTTTCAGGATTTGGAAAAAGGATTATGTTGAATGATGACCAGTTTGAAATGTTATTCTTGACCATTAGCATTTTCGGACGGACATGTCTACTTTATAACCCATGCAGCTTAATTATAGGAATAAAATCGTTCACATTCCTCTCAATAAACGACCATTGAACTCCATACTAATGCAGCAATATGCAAAAATTTATTCCACAGCCTTATTGCTTAATAAAATTCAATACTTAATTTGCCTCCTTCTTTGTCTTAAACGTCCATTGTTTACAAAAATGAAATAAAGACTAGTTACGAAGGTTAAAGTAAGCAGTCAACAAATTGACGAATGTGTTCACTTACCACAACTTTGGGGCCAGTGAAGGCCATATCATTTACCTATTAGAGGATTTATTTTGTTTGTTAATATCCTGCTACGGCGGATGATGAGTTCAAAAGCTAAAAACAACATAAAGTAAATAAAACGGTAAGTCTGCCACATTATCCTAGAATGCGCCTGACTGCTTTTGGGGTGTTGTTAGTTTTGCATAGTTTCAAGCTCAAGTAAATCGGTTTTAATGTTGACATTAGCTTTACAGTTTACATATATTTTTCAGTCAGCAAGTCCGGCACCTTGTTATTTTAGTGCTCGTCCCGCTTTGCAAAAATAAACT
>JAHZMV010003588.1:0-52992 GCA_027743765.1 Coecobrya sp. COE2
ATACAAATTACTCAAATACTTTCTGAAAAAAAGTAATTGAAATACAAAATACAAAAATACTTTCGGTGAAGAAAAGTAATTGAAATACAAAATACTCAATTACGTAATTGTAATTGAAATACGTATTTAAATACAATTGTATTTGTATTTCGGATTCCCTGATTACTTACCATTTTACGTAAACAAGAAATAAAAATCAAGGCAAAATATAAGCAGTTCCATAGGTCATTCATCGGTTGTTTCTCTGCTCTAAATTTTTACGATCCAGTGCTTCAATCCAATGCAGAGCCTTGCGAATTTAATCCTGACGGCAATGTACGGTCGTCTTCGTCATAACTTCCATATACACTCCATTGTACACCACCACCATCGAAATGATTTGTATATTTAATGCATGTGTATTTAAGTAAATGGTGACAACAACTTGTTGCATGCACATTGAATGAAATGTACGAGCTTTATGGTTTGTAAGTAAAACATGCACAGGCATGAAAAAATATTATGATGTTCATATAAAAGACGTTCATTCATTTAATTCACTGAGAGGATCGTTCATGGGGCGGAACAATTCGATTACAATTGCCAATTGCCAGCCCATCACATAATCATTCATCAACGCAATTAACTACCTACATAAAATTATCTACCTATCTAAAAATCAATACTAATTCCAATCAACGGTATACACGTCGTTTTATGGCATGCTGTCTTGTCTGTTGCTCACTATAGCTCTTCATCTCTTAAAGTTCTGTCGATACTACTCAAATAAACAGTATTGTTTAAAAAGAGTTTTGCAAATTGTTTTCAATTCGTGGAATGCATTACCAAGCGCAGTTAGCCCATTTGCAAAAATACATTTTGTGTATATACCTATTCATCACTCAAGCTGCATCACTGAATGCTATCCATCACCTATTAAAAAAGGTAATGCAAAGTTGCAATAAATGAAAAGTCCAAGAAGGCTAGTTAGAGAGGAAGTACCTCATTAATTTTGGCTTAAATATATTTCTGTTATTGTTGTTCTGGCAGTTGGCCGTGTAAGAGAGTGTGAGGGATAAGTTATATTACGACTCATTAAATTAAAAAAGTAAGTAGTAGTGTATGTGTGTGTATGTGTGACTGGGAAACTAAACCAATAACAGGTTTTTTTTTTGTCGCATGGCTTTACTTGTAATAACTTGGAGTTCATGATAATGACGTAGCTTTTTTTAAAGATTACGAAGGATTGTAGAAGTTACTAGAGATAGAGATATTACACGAGAGGATACTTTTTTATATTATGTTTATTTATTTACTTAATGATAAAATATTATTATGGTCCACGCTCCAATATGTGCTAATTAGGTATGCTAACAGGAATTAATCAGTTGACCTTATTATCCTGTCCGTACTAAAAATATAAGATTTTTTTTGGGTATATCTGCAATCTGCACTCGTACGAAGAGTAATTATATTGCATATAATTATTAATATGTTTTGTTCTTTTCCATATTCCAGATTGTTCGTATGGGAGGAGGTGAATGGTGATTGAATACAATATCCATACTTCCATGGAACAATAGGACTGCATTGATAGTGACAGTAAAAAATAAGTGAATTAAAGCTAACAAGAAAGTAAATGTGCACAATAAAAAGCTGTGTGTATATTTTGTGAAGTGAACGGAAATATTGAGTATACACACACGGGAAATAAAGTGGAAAATCATAATGGAGACAAAAGTGGAGAAGAAAAAGGAACCGAAGCAGAAAAAAACGGGAGAAGCTGCTCCCAAAAAGCCTAAAAGGTAAACACTTTTTTTTCTTGTTTAGTTTTTCCTTTTAGGAAAGATTTATTTATAGTTTTTACGATAATAACAACACCAACAACAACAATGGCATGTACTCGTTCAGCACGACTTTAATTTTTATGAATGAATTTGATGATCGTATGAACTGAATTATAAAATGTTCCAATCAGCACTATACTGCGCCTACATACATTAGTATAATGACAGCAATTTATAATGTGAGCTGTGTAAGATATGATGAATATGAGTTCAATGAATACGTAGAAATCTTCTATCTTTGCCTTGATTATTTCATACTTGATTTACACAGGACAAAGGTTTTCACAGAAAACTCTTTTTCGTCATTGATTAATAAGTCATGATGAAGTTTGCTTGACGGTCAAAGGTTGGTTATTACACGGAAAACTAAACCTAAGAAAATCCAATGATTTCATGCAATTTATGAGCATTTTACGTAGTAGGGTACCTGACATATGGGTACTTTCACTTTAAAAAGATCATTCTGTCGCTTGTCACTGTAAATCCATCAGTGTAATTAGACTGTATTGATTTTGGCTGAAGACATTTTTTGATTATGTCCATGATTTTATTTAACCCCTGCGTAATTTATTATTAGGAATATCATTTCAATTTTTAATCCTCATTATTACATCCGCTTGCATATAAAACCAACAAGTTTAAAGTCTAGAAAAGTTGATCTTTCAAGTCAAGTTATTTGAAGTCTAGCCCATCTGAATACGAGTAAAGCATCGTGAGAGACGAAAATTGGTGTGAAGGGCAAAAGTGTGATTACCTTTTAACCTTATTAAACAAACATTTGTGCGGCCAAACGACAGATAAGCCTCGATTACAAAAAAATAAACTTATATCATGTCTCATTTTCCTCTACAACGTCAGAAAAGTAAGTTCAACATGAAAAACATGTTACAAATATAGTAGACCCATAAAAAAACAAAGTCTTGTCTACAGTTTTACTTTGGCCAAATGACAAAAAGTTTCACCCGATCAAGGTACCTGTCATTCACTAACCATTTCTGTCACTATAAATGGGTAGGTGCAATTTGCAATGCAAAAATTGAAATATAACTGCTAGCTCAAGCGCATCGGAAGTCAAAATACTTATTTTTCAAATCAAGTTAAAAAATCTACATGTACTGTATTTGGTTTAAAAAAATAGTTATTAAGGTAAATGCAAATTAGTAGTTAGACAAACCTTAATGCATTGTTTTTATCGTTCTTTAGCCTTTTACGACTTTCGTAAAATCGAAGGAACGAATACCTAGTGCACGGGTTGTTTTTTTTAGCAATATCATCAACAACAAAAAATCAGGTCCTTCGTCTACTTGTTCATCCGCAAAAAATACACCTATGCAAAAAAATCTTATGTCTGCTTTTTTATGTTTAGTGCGTACTTCTATACCTTCTATCCACTCATTCACCTCGCTCTTGTGCCGTCATGTCATGCGTAAAGTTCATTGGGGAGAACCGTCGATTGCGTCCTCCTTTACGTTATACCACAAAATAACGCAATTGTTGTTATTTAATTTCTTACGAGCAGTCAGTTGTGGTGCCCAATAATGTTCATTCTTAAACTTGTATGGAACATGTAACAGGTACCTGTCATTAGAAACAACATAAGATGGACAGAGAAAATAATTCGCAAAAAAAACCTGTAAAGACCTTCTCTTCACTTTACAGCTGAAAAATATATATTAGTACCAGTTCATAATGCCGCTTAACTATAGAATTATATGTCATCATGAATATTCATACAAATTATCTTCATCATGACTTTCTGTATTAAATAGTTGAGATGAGACTGCTTTGTATCAACTACAAATATTAATGAATGACAGAATAATGAGTTGACTAAAATGAATTTAATTCCTTATTAAAGACTCTTATGAATCAAATTTATTTAAAGGGTTAACTGTGTACGTAGGTATAACCAGTCTGTTTGTTTGCACTTTGTTTGACGTAGCATCTGTGTTTCATTCGGTTTCTCGTGTGTTGCCCTTCTGTCCACTTTTATTTATCAATCTTTCATTTTTCATACATCATAGTAAAGGGTGTGCAATTCAAATATGTACAACAAACACTTAAAGATTACCATTATATTTCTTGTTTTGTATATACAAAGTGTTTAGTTTACAGATAAAGAAACTATTATCGACCCTTCTTGTCCTTCTTTCAATGTATTAGGGAAAAAGGTCTACGTGACCAAGAATACCGTTAAAAGGATACACATTTTTCTTCGATGTGATAGCATTGCGTGTACGAAAGCGCGTGTAAAATGTGAAAAAATACGCATCTCCGCAATGTAAGAAGATTTGTAAATATTTTGGCATAGGATAAAAAATGCGTACGTGCGTAAGTGCGCCATGTGAAAGATATACGCACATTTATAATATGCTTTTGTGAGTATACAGAGAGATGTGAATTGAAGGAAATGTGCGTAGTATATTGCTGGCCATCTATTACATGTTGCCATATTATTCTTTTCTGTGTCTTGACTTGTATAAATGAAATGCATCCTTCAAATAAACCACATTTACTTTTCATGTGAGGAGATGAGCCAACTTGTACGGGTACGCAATGGAACAGCCTTGTGCTTGCCCGTCTTGGATTTTTATATATTTTGATGTGCGTAAGTTGGGTAAAGAAACGGCTGTTTCAGATGGTAGATTTGGAATAGAAACACGCACTGGCGGCATGTGCGTATGCGTAGGCGTGTGCAGTACATAAAATACAGATTATATTAAAATGAAACAGATCACACATGAGCCGGTGTAACATGTACCATTTATACTTATGCCGTTGCCATTTATTTGCATATAGAGCGCGGAATTTTGGTAATTAATTTTGTTGAATAAATTCAAATGTTAGATTCCACAGGCTGTGAGTAGTGCCAAATACGCATGCATACTTTTGATGATCTACACAAGCCGGAAATTATTTTAGCACACAACACATGTCGTTCACATGATGATGTGATGTTGTTTGATGATCTGATTGGACTGAAAGTACAGGGAAGATAAAAAAAATTTACGCGTGTTTGTAAATTGTTTTACGAACTTACGCACGAGGAAAAGATGAGACTCATGTTTGAATGTTTGGCCTGCTGTTGCGTTGTCTAAAAGTGTCTAGTCTTTCTAGTCAGTCTGCTGGTTATAGGACCAAAGGTTGAGGTTGAGAGGTTGGTTGCCGGGTTGAAATGTTTTCTACATTCTATTTTTATAAGCATGGCGTAAGCAAATTAACGAAAAGATTATGATGATAGCAGATCTTATTTTTTTGTCTATTTTTGGCTAAGAATACGGAGATGAAAAACAATACTAGAGAGAGTCTCATTTCTCCCCTATTGTGTTTCTCCTTGAAACTTATTAATAGTTTGGGTGAAATGCAATCTGGAACAGAGAGCTATCATCAGAGATCTGGATAGTTTGATTTGATTGCGTATATTTTTATGTTGTCGCAAATAGAAACTCGAAAACAAAAGTATTACGCTCTAGTGAAATTTCCAGTGAAATCTGCTGAGCTATTGGCTTGAGTTGGAAAAATCTTACCGGTATTGCTGCATTGTTTTGCGTTGCAGACGCACACGTGCCAACTTGCAAACAAACAGAATCCAATTCAATTTGGTTCATACAAGAAATTTATATTATCTGAAACAGGAGGTACGAAAATAAAAAAAAATTTAGTGTTGCAGAAAAATATTTTTGCTTGCAAGAAAAGGCCATGCGTAATGCCTTCTGTATGCAGTTCCATTTTGATTTATTATTATGAGCGTCTTTTGGTAAAGCTGTGTGTTTCATCCTCTCCATTGCATTGACGTCATTATTACCACTACCCTCCTTAAACACTTACTTTCTTACGTCGGAGAACTACTGTTGTTATCATTATTATTGTTGCTTGGCTGGTGATGTAAATACAGTTTTGTAAACATTTTTTTTTTGCCAAAGACATCAAAACAAACAGTGTTATCATCGCAGGCATGCAAATTGCATAAAAAATTAAATTACTACCCTCTCCCGATTCTTCATCCTTGAAATTTCATTTAAATAATAATAAAAAAATTATACCATTGTTGCAGATACATATCAGAATTTATTTTAGGTACAGTAGGAATAATTTTTTGTAATATGAAATGGAAAAAGCGTAAATATAGAACATTTGGGAGCAAAACTGTAGTAAATTCCTTTTCTCTAAAAAGGTAGATAACCGACCGGTGATCTCAATGACTAAAAGATTGTGACCTAAACGCTTTCCACGTGCAGGGTCAACACTTAGGCCATTGGAATTTTATATAATCATGTTTGTGCTACTACTACTGCTGCGCACTGTAAATTCGGGTTAAACTGCTTATAATTTTACATTCACCCGAAAAGCAACTCTATTTTTGTCGATGATTTTTAATGATATTGTGATTTTTTCATCACCAGTATTTCCAGTTTGAATTTGAATATGAAATGTTCAGGTATGACAAAATTGTGAGTTTGAATAGAAACTTTTGTGCACGAGGCAGAGCACTCATCTTCATCTCTTAAAAATGTGTGTCTGTCTGCCATATTGACATGAGTACCTGCCATACCTGCCTGCGTTTTATCATTTTTTTACTCAACAAATTATTTCCTTACTTATTTTCACCGCTAACTGACTGAGACATTTTTTTAACCCAATGAATTGAAAATGTGTTCGTATTTATGCATCATTCATCTCAGGTATATTCTTGCTGTTATGCTGCTGGTGTAGTTGGAAAAACGATAACGAAATATGATAAAAAAATACAATATAATGACATCGCTGACACTAGTACACAATACACAATTAGTGTATATATCCTTTGCTACTTGTGAGGTTGTACGCATGCGGAACGAAAAAACGGGAAAAGTATTTACCTAAGTGACATGTGGCATACAGTGCAGAACACTTCAATTTGAACAAATCTTGCTTCTGCCGACTGACCATTGCTGATAAAAACTGATGATCATTACAAACTCATTAATTATTATTACTTTCCTACTACCGAGAATGAAATGAAGCGAACCCACTTTTAAAGCCGTATTGTTTAAAAGGCGAGGAAGAAATTGAATCAAAGTACATATTATTTTCATGGGATGTTCATCATGATAACTTGATAATATTTTCGTTGTGATACAAGTCAAAGTGCAAGAGTCAATATAATATGATGAAGAATCTGAATATAAATATGAATACAAAGTAGAATAAAGGAATTACAGCATTCACAATTTTATAATAACTTAACACATGACCTCTCTCTTCGATTTTCATTGTCCCTTTCCCAATTTCTCTGTATCGTGAAAATGAAACCTGTCACGAGGGCTCTCCTACTAAACAGCAGCAGAAAGTAATGAAAAGTAAATAGCAGAAGGTTTAATACAAGCAAAGAACGGGCGAGGTTAAAACTGTAAAGGTCTGCCCAAATCTGGTTTTCATTCTCATCGTCTCTTTGGAGTGGAAACGGTGATAATAATAACGATGGATTGAAAAAAAGTACCAAAAATACAATGAGGTGAATAGCTTCACTTAATTACCTATATGTGTACATACAATATACACCATGTGCACAGTTATTTTACATTTACCCTATTTACCTAACTACATACATACATATACAATTATACCAAAGTGCGCTATTAATCTATGTATGTATCGAGATTGACATTTAATACGAAAATTCTTAGCTTGTTAACTTGCTTTTATTGATATTATCTCTTATTCCCGGTATATTTGTTTGACTACTGAGCAATTAAATCGGTTATATCAAAGTCCATATTATCAGAGTTTGTTTTTTTGCTGGTGATCTGTTACTTTGAAGTTCAGGATTCTTTTGCTGACGCACACAAGTCTATTGAAAGATATCAGTACTTGATACACTTTACAGGCAAGCTGAGAATCTGGAGAGGTGGAGCGAGAATGGCCTGGAACTGGGAAAGAATTGGAGTATTAATAGCAATGCAGTTAGCAATTTTTTTTTACCGTTAACTATAGAGTTACATGCGTCTGTACTGGGTATTTTTGTGTGATCTTATTATTAGTGTTAGGTTGAAAATCAATATTATGTCGGTAATGTAAAATTAGAGCCAAAATGAATCTTTCGTGGATTTCGTCACCCCAGTCTTTATAGTGTTTAACGTTCTCTAACGTTGTAAAAATAGATTTATGCAGATTTTCTCCAGCAGTGGGAACTTGTCAGGCAGAAGCTCATAAAAATCCTCATAAAACTGGCTAGCTAATGAAATATGCTTTAAGATTATTTAAGAACTGGAATTAATTTTAATATTTTTCTCTTTAAGTCTGTTGTATTTTTGCTGATGGACGAACCCTCTCTCGTCCTCTCTAGCATTTGGACAAGTTTCGCGAAGGTTACATAAAGCGAATTTTTTTTCTTATTCTCACTGTCCAGAAAAAAATCATGCGCATTTAACTTGTTGCATCACAGCAAAGTTTAGCAAGTGAGGTTTTTAGTATATATTGAAGAAAAGCATAGAGCATGGCTACATATTGTGGGATGAATAGATGAAAACTTGAATGGAAAAGGACTGGACTGAGGCTAGTGAAATAGTCATAGACATTTTTTAAACGATCATTTTTATCACCGTCACCCATCCATCCTTATAGTGATAATGGGGTGATCCGATCCATCCGACTCAACAACCAGGCCTATATTTACGTACCTAACTCATCTCGGTTCTCTCGGTCTAGTCGTCACTCACAAGAGTAAAAATTTCTCTGTTGATTTTGATTTGATGATGATGACTCTTATGATCTTCGTGATAAATAATTTTTCTTCACTTGACTTATTTCACTTCAGAACTTTTTTTTTCCTATTTCTCACTTGTCAAGTTAGAAAACAGGTTTTCCATTACAATGTTCCAACATCAAAAGTCATTTGTACATCTTTCAGATGTCCATGTCTGACCAACCATTTCGTAATCTAAATGTGGATGTATTTTAGCAATACCTAATTAATGATGTAGGAACTTTTTGCACGGTATGCGCATAATCTACAAACACACACACGACATGAATATATAGCCAGGCCCTCCAATGCCGATGTTTAAAAAAAATTCTTCCATCCATTATATATTACATACCTTTACTGCTTACACAACAGCACAAAAACATGAAACACGATACAATAATGGCTCTTGTTATTACTGATTCTCAATACTACTACATAACTTATTGTAGTTCATACTTTTGATGTGTAACTGTTTTGTAAAGGTAGACCCAGATATTGTAAATGTGTCTCCCAAAAGGAATGTGTTTAGCAGCAAATAAAATAAAATATTATGTTTGCTTATTGAACTCTGATGTATTGGAATTTAAAACGGAACAAAGAAGAGACATAGTGGCTTGTAGTCAATTGAATGTAGTGGTTGGAAAAGGGTAATTGAAGCATCTTTTGAAGTGTCAAAATTCAGTAAATTAGGTTGTCTCAGGTAATCCCATTATTTTTACAGTGGGGCGATGTGAGATGAAATGTGAGAAGAAGGGGATTTTTATTATCAAGAGAAAATGTTGTTGCAAATGAAAGTTTTAAAGGTTTTTGATAGCTTGCCGGTGCGATTTTGTTCTAAAAGCTGACCCATTCATAAAGTTGCTCCAAAACTTTCCATTCACTTTTTTAAATTACGTAGAAATTACATCATGTACAGACAGACAGACGTAAAGGATGAAATCAGTAAGCACTCTCTATTTCTGCAGTGACCCGACCCATAGCACATAACAAGCTTAGGCACAGCGCTCGTAAACCAGCATGCATTGTCATTGTGTATGACATGAGGTATCATGTATCATCAGAATCATCATTCAACACCAACACCACCACCGTCAATAAATATCCATAAGCCCATCATCATCATAAATGATATTCACCAAATCGCAGAGCCAAACTAACTGGTGTGTTGTACATCTTGTATTTCAAAAACAAAAATCACTGAGGAGAAGCATTTTGGTGATGGGGATTTTTGAGCTGTTATAAGGCAAGTCAACTAAAAATCTGTATGCAATCCACACAACCTGAGAGAGACTGCTGATTATTATTATTGCTGCTCTTGATGAATATTATGATGAACTAGTAAGAAGAATAACGACGTAGTTGCATACTGAAAAAGGCAGATAATACTTTTGATAACTTTAACATAACAAACAACGTAGTAACTTATTATAGCAATGTTGCCCAGTTTGCAGAGAGAGAGAAGTAATTACAATTATAATGGATATAACACTATTATTATGATTCAATTGATTCTTATTCAAATATATCCATGTATTCGAATATATATACATATAATTCAAGTATATATACATTTTATGCTTTGTGTAGAGAATATCCAATGAGGGCTTATCAATGTTAAAAAAAATTTGTTCGTTCATTTATTATCCCACTCTACCAGTCAGAGTCACAGTCAAGCTGGGAGATGTGTTTGCAGGGGGAACATGGTATATCAGCAACCAAGTATATTTAATAGTTAGTCAGTTAGAAGTTAGGTAAATATGAAAATTTGTTTTACTGATAGCACAATAATATATACTTGTATGCATACATATAACATAATTGGATTGAATATATCTTCATCGCTACCATCATCATCATGATTTTCTGTTGATCATCCTCATCATCATCAACATCCCCAAAAACCCCAAACTTTAAGTAAGAAAAACAGATTGTTCTTGTCCGACTCGTTGCCAGACTTGCTTTTTGTCAAAAGGAGAAAGGTTGTGGCAATGGCAAAACTATCATACCTAAACTAACTACTAGTGTGAATAACAAGAAGGTGCTTAAAAACACACTATACTTTTCTATATATATACCGTTCTCTCTTAACTAGTTCTGTTGTTCAAGTTGCTTTTGTTTGAACAACATTAGTATTTTTTGACTTGATATGAAAAGGTATCGAGCTTTAAGTGATGGTAACGTTCAAACTTTTCTAGTACCATTACAGATTCCGTTGAGGTAACATCTCCACGAAATATTGTGTGCAGTGCAGTGTCAGTGTATCATACTCCCTGCATATCGATATTATTATACAGAAGATATCTGTAATATCACCATGTACTATTCTTCTCCTCAGCTAAAAGGTAAAAGTATACCAGGGAGAAAATAAACTTTAAGCAAAAATATTTTTTGCTTTCACTAAAATGCAACAAAGGCAAGCGTCTTCTATCTGCAGACGAGAAAGAGTTGTGTTTTGTGAGGAAGAAGAGAAACAAAGTGGTGTTGAGGCGGATGTCAAACTCTTGAAACTTTTAACACTTATCATTGAAAAACGGTGAATGAATTACATGCAAATGTGTAATAGAATGAAAATTTGTCAAGAAAAGATACATTTACAAAGAAAGTGATTTTACCTGAAAACCGAACCAAAGTACCTGAAACCTGAAAAAAATAACATTGTGCTTATCATAAAAATTTACAAAATATACTTACATATTTTCAGTTCATGAAAAAACTGTACATGAAAAATTGTGGACGCACACAAGGAACAAAGTGATATTAAATATTTTGCTGTGATAAATGTGTTGTGACAATTTAGTCTGAAAATTGTCATTTTTTGTTGTTAATATATAAAAATATACTTTAGAATTAAATGCCAGTAGTTGGAGTTGTTATTATTGAAAAAAACGGCATTTTTTTGCCGGACCAAGTCATAAGTTTATTTAGTTAAGGGATTCTTAATGAAGACGTTATATGATGTATGAACCTAATCATTGTTCTATTATTGCCCCACCGTTGGGGATGTTGGGTGTTTCTTCTCCGACGCACTTTCATCTTCAACAACAAACCATGTTTTCTTGTGCTCCAACAACAACGACAACTCCACCCCCACGCAGTGGACGGAATACAGAGAAGCGTCGTGAGCGATCCAAAGTGGCTGCGAGATGCCGGCGTGGCAAGGAATCGGAGATTTTTACAGAGCTCTCCAACTGCTTGCCAGTGTCGGAGAGCTCCAGAGCAAACTTGGACAAGGCGTCGGTGATGAGACTCACCCTGTGCGATCTCAAACTGAAGGAAATGATTGAATGTAGTAAGGGGAAAAAATCACTTTGTGGAAAAAGTTTTATAGAAAAAATGGGAGAAAGTTTTTTTAATTGGTGATCTTTTTTTATTTGTGTAGTTGAGGGATTCAAAGCAATTGCAGGCTGTCAGAAAGCTGAAAAAGATGATTCTTTCGATTCACTGATTAACAGTGCCGTTTCTGGTTTCGTGCTTGTTTGTTCCACGGATGGAGATGTGGTTTACGTTTCGGAAGGAATTGCAACATGTCTTGGCTTATCTCAGGTGCGTACTCTCTTATATGAATTATTCATGATTTTTTGTGCTACATGACTGTTTTAAAATATTCAAAAAAATAATACAAATATATTGATAAAAAGTGGAATTTGAATTTAAAATGGGGTATATTATGTTATCATATTTCTTTCAGTATGAGGTAATGGGCCAAAGCCTCCTTGAGTACAGCCACCCGTGTGATCATGAAGATGTGAATGATATGCTTTCAAGCGTCCCCAGTAACAAATCAGCGTTAATTGAATCAAGGTCTGCTCTGTTTCGGATGAAAAGTGCGAACAGCACAAGAGGTCGAAATGTACATCACAGGAGCACCAACTACAAGGTACACGCATATTCAAATAAAATGTTATCATGGTCATATCTCTGGAATAGAATTGTATAAATAAAATATATTTTTGCTATATGGTGCATTTTTATAGGTTGTTTCATGTTTTGGACGCATGTTCAGTGGCGAAATTGGTTTGGGAAGTGATTCTAAGGATCTTGGAAAAAAGTGGTTTGTAGGCCTTTGTGAGCCGTTGCTCCATCCTTCAGATGTGGATATTCCACTGAACAAGCAAACCTTTTTGAGTAAACACTCACCGGATATGAAATTTGAATATGTGGATGAAAGGTGAAAAAAATAAGATGAACGATAAGTGTTGGAATTATGCGTATGTGAGCACGTACAAGTTACTAAATTTATTTTGTTCTTGTGATGATTGCAGCATTTCAGAATTTATGGGCTACAAGGCTGAGGATATGGTTGGAAAGAGCTTATTCGATTTTTATCATGCCTGCGATGGAGATGGCATTACTCGATCATTCAAATCTTGTAAGAAAAATAAGGAGCTTTATAGTTTTAAGAATGATAGTCGTAAAAAAGAGAAAAAATAATGTCATTTTTATGCATTTTTTGTTTGCTGCAGTGTATACGAAGGGACAGACCGTTACAGACCGCACTCGATTCTTGGCCAAGGGAGGTGGATGGATTTGGGTTGTAAGTCAGGCAACAACAATTAACAACAATGCAGGCAAACCCACTTCGGTGGTTTGTATCCACTTTGTTACAAGGTAAACATTGTTTTTGCCAAAAAAATGTATGTTTTTAAGGTGAAAATAAACATGTCAAGTTAAATGATTTAACTATCAAAATATTTTTTTTTGATTCGTGTGCCGCCAGTGGTGTGGAATGCGAAGACGAGATTGTGAGTCACGTCCAATTGAGAGGTGAGAGCGAACCCGTTATTGCCCGAAAACCAGTTGCGATTGCCCCCGTCCCAGTGCCAGAAGTGGAGAAGAAGCCACTTCAAGAAACAACAAACTTGCGGAAAACTGTTGCAACCGCTACTCCTGCCATTCCGCCATCCGAAGAAGTCACTGCTGCAGAGCCGTTAATCGTGAATCCGATTACTGGGCCGATTTTGAGCAAGCCAACGCCAAGTACAGCCAAGATTTTTGCGCCACGTACTGAGGACATGGACACAGGGTTCTTAATGCCCGTGAATGATACTTTGATCGTGACAAAAGAGGAGCCTGAAGATTTGACTCATTTGGCCCCAATTGCTGGTGACGAGTGTGTGCCACTCAGTAACGTACCTTTGCTTGATGACCTGCTTCAGTGGCTTGATGCTGCTGATATGGAGTACACCGTTTTGGAAGACTACGAAGAACCTCTTCCGCTTATTTCAGTCGCTACAGGTGGTTCCATGATCGACTCGCCAATTCCAATCTCAGTGAACATGGCGACTTCTGAGATGGGTCCCATTGTCAAGAATGACATTATTTTGGATAGCCTTTCTGGCAATTCTGAAAATAGTTGCGATTCCCCTTTGCTTTTGCGCAGTACTGATCCCACCTTAATGTCCTCCACGGATCCAATGCTGCTCTCTCCATTTAAAACGGCATCACCCGAGCCAATCTCCCCAGGATCAGCATCGCCTTCCCCAACACGTATGGATTTCATGAGTTCGGATATATTTTCCACGTTTTATTCAGATAATCAGAATGGTGGAGGTGGAAGGGGTGGTGGAACTGCAGGATCGTCCTCACACAAAAGTAAGGCGGGAGAGGGATATGACGATGACGGATCATTTTCGGGTTTCCCAATCGTGTCCGACTTCCAGGAAACCATGTTTTCTCCAGGTGGATGTTTTGATGAAATTGGGCCACCATCCAGCCCACCCCACTTGATAAATCTTATAGATGGAAGAGCATGTGGCTTAGGAACGGTAAAAATTGATGGAAACAGCAGCGGTTCCAACCGTTCATCTTCATCATCGGCCCTATCATTTGGATTATTAACAAAGCACCCAGACACAAACGGTGCCAAGCTAGAATATGCCGCAAGCGGAAGTCCCGATCCAGTGAACAATACCTGTGGTCCATTACCACCCGAAATACAAGATGATTCCCCACTCCCTTGTAAAGTGGCCAAGCGAAATTATACGGACGAGCAAGGTAATACAAAGCCATGGCTTCAAGTTGCCAGTATCACTCCAACCCAACCACCATGGAAGCCTGTTGTAAGCGAGGCACCTGCTCTCCAGGTGAACACGCAACAACGACAACAATTATTCACGAAAAGATCTAACTCGGCAACGATCGGCACGCAAACTTTAATCAAATCTGACGCTAACGTGGATAAACAGCAACAGAGGCAGCAGATTTTGCAACAAAGGCAACGCCAAATGCAAAGATACCGACAACTTTTAACAAATCCAATGGTGCTGCAAGCGTTACTGTTGAGTGGAAGGCTTATGGTCCCGCCCACTAATAACGCACAAAATACACGAAAGGTAAAAATTGCTCCAATAATCATAATACCTAATATCATGAATGAATACTAATTAAATATTAATTTGCTTTCATTTATAGCGCAACTTTGTTGGCAAGCTTCTTTCAAACGGTGGACTTTTGTCCACTCATTTTACAACTGGAGACATTGGACATGGTACCTCTGGTGGCACAGCCAATCTTCCTGGTGCAGGATTTTTAGAATTGCCAAGCGCATTGGTGGAATTGACTAATCAGGACTGTGAAGTTAACGCTCCATTATCCCAACCGCTTCTCGATGGACCAGACATTCTCACAGCTCTTGATACAGAAATGCCAGCAGCCGGTGGAGCTTGCATGTGATTTATTAACTAATTGAAAAAATATTTTCACGGATTCCGAAAAAAAAATTATAAATATGAATAATTATTATACGTATGTAAAAAACATTTTTTTTAGGAATGAGACTTGGTTTAGCAGAGATCTAATAACAAAAAAATGGTGTGTAGAGAGATAGAAAAATATTAAATTGTTTTAAACGAACAGGTTTTTAGAAAAGTGGGTTATTTTGCCATCATCGTAAGTCCATGTATCTTAAAATTATTATTCGAAAATAATAAAAAAACAACAATTTGCTTTTTATTGCGTATGAATGAGAGAACTACTACAGTATACTTAGTAATAATTTTACTATTAAAGTAAATTTGAATACAATCCAACAAGAAATTCAGCTGCCGTGTTAAAGATATTTTTAGTTTTAAAAAATAATGTTCTTTTTTTCCATCGGGAACAATAATTTTCAAAGGAAAATCATAATTTAAGGTTATAATTATACTCAATCGAGTCGAGTGTGTATGTCTACATGTAACAAGATTATTTAAACAATTTTAAATTTTAAGAAGCTCTATAAATAACTTTTATGATTTTAGGTATATGTGTTCATAGTCAATCTTACTCAATCTTCGAAAATCATTCATGCAAAAAATTTATGCTTTTTAGTGAGCTTATTCATCATTCTTGCCCAAGATAAATAATAAACAGAGTAATCAAAAAAACAACAATTAAAGCTCCCTGTGTCATGCGCCAAACTAGAAACATGACTAGGAATAAAGCATTGTTGCAGCAGCTCTACAGGAAAAATCTTTATAATTCCAAATTAGTTTATAATCAATTTTTTTACGTAAACTAAAAATTAATTCTGTCATTTCCAACTGAAAAAAAAAATATAATCACCGTCTTTTTGTTGGCCTTGCTATATAAAATATATTAAAAAATGTTTATGTATATACCTTCATAATGCTGATACTACAAATTATTATAATTGCTAGTAGTAAAAATATATATGGTACATTAATTACAATTAAAAAATGATTAGAGACAAGTAGACAAAATAGTTTAGTTGAAAACAGGAAAAAAAGAAAATTTAGAAACGATATTTTTAGCAAGTTAGAAAGAAACTTTGTATAAGAAAATTTGTGCAATCAGTCTTCGGTTAGGTTTTTGGTCCGACTTAATTAGTATGACTAAATTAGTATAACTAATTAGTATAAATAGCAATTTATTGCTAAAAAATAATCATGATCAAAATGGTAGCAAAATGTATACTACATTTAAAAATTAAACCTATATTTCCACTATATTCTATACTGAAGGGAAACTACTACACAATCTTTGGTAGTTGTTAGCACAGTAATATTCCTAATGTAAAAATACTTAAAATACGTCAATTAAATATACTATTATAGTTTCAATAAGAAAAGTAAATGTACAGAAAATAGAGAAAAGTTTACACTAAAAAGGAGAAGAATACTGATTAAAGTTAAATATGGAATTAAAATGATATCCTGTTTGGAAGTACGTATACGTATCACACAAACAATTATAACGAATCGGATCAGCGAGGAAACAAAGAAAAATAAGGGTCTACTGCTACAAATTAATTATATAACCTACTTATTAAAAAATGATTATTCTGCTGATTGACAAGGATTTAATTGCTATATATAAAAAATGATCTATAAATATATATGCTTACGTTGATGGCATGTAGAAATATATAAATTGGTGAGGATAATTGATGGGGTGTACAGAGACGGGGACTTTATAGACGAAGATGATGGGTTAATTATTATGATAAGTCGTATATCGATATTGTTTATCATTCCTTTTAATTGTTATTTGTTAAATAAACAGTTGGTGTATTAGCGAAGAAGAATCTGTTTAAAAAATGCAAAAAAAAAATTAAATAAAAATATTGTGAAATAAATAACAATATATTATACAAAAAATTTTACACTAGTTTTGCGTTTGTCACGGCACGGCATATTACTGCTGTTTATTTATTTTAACTAATTGATTGTTTTGTTCTTTAAGCAATAAGCTCATCTTAATAATCATTTTTTTCAGAGAGTGATCATATTTTTTTGGCAAAAACTATTAAAAATGGCAATTACATTTTTATACACATTTTTCTCAAAAAACCAATGTATTTTAAACTATACACAATTTAAATCATAATCATGTTTTCATTTAACTAAATATCAGATTTATTTATTTTCATCGTCAATTAAAATGGCAAAATGTTACAAAAACATTAGTTTTTTATTTCAGCTGAGTACACACGTGCTAAACAGAGTTTGTGGCTATATAAATTCGTATAGTTTTATAGAGTAATTATCTGATGACTAGTAAATATTTAAACGGAACGAAGTTTCAAACTTCTAATGCATCATCAAAAAAACAGTCAATATTCAGCATTAATTTTTTCTCTCATTTCTACTATTTACAAAATAGCATCATAATAATTATATATTATTTCTTCACTCATTTTGTCGCAATCAAGAATGCATACGTGCATAATTATGGACGTGTTTTTATAAGTTCCTATATAACTTTTGGTAATTAATATCATTGTACAAACCTTACTTTGCTTGACTAACAAAAAATCATTCTCATGCGGAAATTGTATTTTGGGATCCCTTTGACAGTTACGTCTTTGTTTCCATTTTGTATCACAAGTTTAACGTTAGATTGGACTTAAATATTTTAGCTAATAAAACTTATTTAAGTGGTAAATGGAGAAAATAATGGGATGAGGTGAAAGCGGAAAAGGACATTTTATGGAATATTGGTAAAATACACACATAATTATAATTAATGACAAAATTATTTGTAAACGCTTGTGTGTGGTGACTATAAATTATCTATCTATGTGTAAAAAGGTACTTGGAGACAGGTGGAGGAAGTGCATAAGGAGAAGGAGTGCAGCGTTAAAAAGGCGTTGAGAAGCACACACGTGCGTGCGTTTGTGTATATGTATTCTCTCAGTTTACTATATTAAATGCACAAAAATACAGTATATATATTTAACTATTAATATATTTTGCGTTGCTGTTGTACAGTGATTAAAAAGGACTTTTTTTCTTTATAAATTACGAGCGCGCATTAGTAAAAACTATCTGTTAAATTATAATTATCGTTTAAACAGTATAGTAGTTAGTAAATAATTTAAATTTAAGTGGTAAGGTATGAACTTAAATATGTTAATGATTGCAATAATTTTTTTAACATGTAGATGATTTGTCATCTTCCTCTTCCGTTGTCCTTCTACTTCTGTCTGTCTCTTTCGCTTTAGTTTTCCTTTGTCTCAGTTCTGCTTCCTGTTTGGAAGCATCTGGAATGTTTTCTTTGTCTTCTTCCTTACAACTTTTCCCGTTGCTTCCATTACTGTCTGGATCCAACTCGGAAAATTCTTCTTCGTCTTCCTCCCCATCTGCTTCTTCTTCCAGTTTTATTTTTGCTTTGTCCGTGTCTTCCGGTGAAATCACTTCGTATTCTTCGGATGTGCGACGATGTTCACCTTCACTTTTCTCATCTTCCCCCTTTCCTTCCGATTTTTCAGGGGATGGCTTCTCCATTTCGTCCTTGACACTTTTTTCCTTTGTTTCAGATGCGGAATTATTGGCGTTGTCATCATCTCCTTTCTTGGATCCTTCGTCCTTCTTTTCGGTGGACTTTTGGGTGACAAGCTTGCTTCCTGAAAATAATTAAATATATTATTTTTTAGCAATGACCAACTCTCTGTACAATTTAACGAAAAAATACATGTCAATTAAGCTTACTTTCTCTCATGAGCCTTTCCTTAGCCATGGTTCTCCTTTCTTCTAATGTTTTCGCAGCACTTGAGTCATAGCCCAAATGAACGACAACTTGTTTTGGCGTAAAAAATTTGTACCACGATAGGAACGCAATTACCGACAAAAAGAAGAGATTGGTCATTATCCCCAAAAAGGCGGACACTACTGGCCAGTGGAACATAAAGTATCGTAATCCCGTAAAATGAGCATGAATCCTTAACGCCACCTTGTACACATCAACATGCTGACTTTGCACCTGTACCATGGCTTCTGTAACTGGTCTCATGGGATCCTCCTCAAATCCGGAAAAGAGTTCCACCGCCACCATCTGCTTTTCTTCCACCGACCCCGACATCAGAAACGGGGCCATTGTTGCCGTTATAATGTACTGGAGAAAGGGCGACTTGTAATGAAGCATGGCGGCTCGACAAGCCTTGTCCATAACGGCTTTCTCCGCATCCTTCATTTCCAAACAGACCATAAACATGCCCACATCTTGATTCTTTTTCGATTCTGGCATTTCCAATTCCACCAGAACTCGATACGGTTGGCCCACCATGAGCAATTGTTGTCTTCTCGTTAGTGTCACATTTGCCGTTGGAAAGGAACAGTGACCTTGTTCCCTTCCACAAGACTCAAACTGGAGATGAACTGGTCGCGTGTGGGAAATGGCAGGCATGTAAGAATAGTAAAATGCAACGTATAGAAAAACGGCCATCCATAATATGGCTGTAACGGTTAAAAGAACTATAATGGCTCGGTAGATTGTTTGCTGGGCGGTGAGGACAAAAGCGGTGGTTTTATCACGGTAGGCTGGAAGCCCCAGTAATCTTCCAATTAACTGGCCTGGCATTTTGTACAATGTGAGGAGATAGTAAACTATTAAGTATTTCCGATCCTCTTGTAAAAAATTGTTAATTAACTTGCACTGCAATTTAGAAAATAATCTCAGTTGCTGGCAATTAGCAGCGTGTTTAGTACCAACTTTTGAGGATAGTTTAGTAATTATTGTTTGTATTTTGTTAACAATCCGTACTATCGTTAGTGGCAATAGGGAAGTGGATTTAACTGTGGGTTTTACAGATTTAACTGTTTTCACCACGGAGCGCTTCAAGTAGTCTAGTTTGAGTAGTCGGATGAGTTGAGTTGATGTAACGCGGATTGCCGACGAGGACGGGGTTGATGAGGTAGCTTTAATGAGTAAAGTCCAAGCAACAGCAGCGCTCTTTTGGTCCGAAGTTCCATGAGTAATTGTCATTAAACAGGTTTTACCGATAAGATAGTTAGTATTACATTTAAATATATAGAGAGAAACGAGGAATGGGCGACTATGATAACCACACGTATATTTGTAGATCCGGCTACAACTGGAGAACTTTGGCTTATCTCACTATATGCTGTATATACACACTATAGCCATTTTATAATAATTTAACTAACTTTTCCATTTTAAATGATTCAATATTTATATCACGTTTCAATGAAAAATATCTTGAAATTAAAAAAGTTTTGACAAAGATTTTCTTTTTTTTTCTTCAAGCCATTCCACAGAGAAAAGTTGATGATTCCGAACTGGTTTAATGGATGATTAATATGAAGATAATGAATGATAGTCCATATTTTTCATTTTGTGGCTAGCAGCGCTAGTTAAAAGGTTGTCGTTACTCTGTAAAAAATTAAATAGACAATTTTTCATAATGATTCAGTCAAGTTCAAATCAATAAATTACACATTAGTCATATAATCCTATTTAATCAGTCATGTGCCCTTCCACAACATAATTATTTTTTAAACTAAATTTTCGGACTTTACTCTGTGTAAAAACAGTAAATAATGATGCAGTATCCCCCTAAATGTCGCCGCAAAATAATGCAATGCAACGGTTATCATCTTGTAAATGAAACTGCAGACGATTGTATATGATTACCTGCATGATTAACATGAATGTACTTAAATACGTCATTTATAAGCAAGTTAGTTAGTAAAGTTGTATGGCATGATCCAATTTTCTATTCCTTTCCATACAACCAAATTTTTCCGTCATTGCAATCCAGTCAATTTCCCCATCTATTATTATAGGATGAGTAACACGCATGATCGCAGATCAAGAATCAAGAGGAACTCGTCTTTATATACAAAAAATATTTCTTTGATATGCATTAGTGGTGTAGTTAGTTAGTTGACAGTGACAATGATAAGAAGTTAAAAGTGTGACCCAATATATTAATCAATGGAACACACAGAGAGGCAGAGGCAAGATAAGAAACATGAAAGGAGTGTCTATATTACTAATTGAGAATTTAGTGCGTTGCACATGGTATACAGGTACACTGTTCATGTTTATTTTAACTGTCTAAACTAACTAACTCAGATAAGATAAAAGAGAATAGTAAGTAAAATGACAGGGATGAAAAAAATGAATGAAAAGATGTGCAGTACCTTGCATGCAAAGGTTTGCGTTGTCTGTGATGATGCTGACAGCAATAATTACTGTCTTCTACCGGCAAATCTGGGTCAAACGACTATAAGGACCACTATAGCTTATTAAAAACTGTTAAAAAATTGGTCAAAGTCGAAGTTTTTTTCTAGAAATATTTGGAACTCTAAACACTTGTACTTGGACCGCGAGACTACTGACTTGAAGAAAATACATGTTTCCCTAATAATCCAGTTTGGAACAAATTGCGTGTTGGTTTTATATGAGGTTATTCACACTGTTCATATTTATGAAAATATTATTATTATGTACATTAAAAATTATGTGGAGCATTATAAAAGTATTGCATATCCACATAAAAATCCAATTTATAGAATATGACGTCCATTCTGACGGCGGCTAAAATGGTGATAAATATAATGACCACATTTTTTTCCTTATTTTCCTTCCTTGATACGTGTTTAATCTTTTACATCCCCGGCGCAATGCATTTCTCTCCAGCAATTTTGTTTCATCAAATCAGATTAGCTAATTATGCAAGCTACTGTAATCATATCTTCTCTCTTTGTCTTTCTACATCAATTTTACAAAGGAAATAATTATGCCAGACTAAAAAAAATGAATAATGTGCTTGTTAGACACATTTTTTAACACATCCGTCTAATAATATGTATTTTACATTTTAGCACCAACGACGTAAATACACACGGCTGCTCCCATAATCATTGTAATTTGTTGTGTGTAAGATTTATTGTTTGTACGCATTTAAAAAAAAGAATGCAACAACTTGTAATAATAATTTCTTACGATGGCAAGTTTAAAACTGCAAAAATATTGTGACTCAAGCTTATATACCCATCAATAATGAATGAATTCTACCTGTGTATTAAAAACTAATATATTACACACTTACTTTTTTGTACACAGCACAACAAGTAGTAAAAACAGAGTGCACACACATTACATTATTTATATATGAAGATGATAGCAGCAATTAACTTGGTACTAGATCACAAATGAAGATTGAGTGAAACCAATACACATAACACCATTTAAACACCATAAATACACGTCACAGTCAAAACTACCATAATCATAAAAAACAAGTAGCCAAAGCCAACTATTTTATTAGAACAAATCGCACACAATTTTATATATAAAATAAATTACGACTTTACCTGGTCGTTCTTCTTTTTTCTGCTTGTGTGTATATGTGATAAGACTTCCTTTTTGCGAGTACAGTTTATTATAATAAACACGCTTTATATTTATTTTGCATAGCGTTGTTTTGGCTGATTGATTTGATTTTGGCCAAGTGAGTAGTATTTATCATGTCAGTCAAGTCAAGTGAGTTTAAAGAAGAGGTTTAACTTCTGTCTTCTGATGCTGATTTGTTAACTCTCTGTTATGTTATGTGACCATGAATGTGACGCACATGAAGAAAAAAAATACTAGACCAAAATATTTTTCATGAGAGAGAATGATATCATGTCATGATAAATAAATTGTGTTTCTTGTGTGATGATTACTACCACCTTGTAGAAGTATGTATCCTCATCTTTCTTAAGGTTTTACTTGTGATGATCACACAGATCATCAGATCGCCATCATCATCAAAAGTCAAAACGAGATGTCTTTAATAATAAGTAGGTATACATGTATATGTGAACAGTAGCAAATTATGTACAGGTTTTTTTTTCACAGTTTATTTCTCGTCCACTCTTAATGAACACTTATTCTCAACAAACTCACATGCCTGCATGTTTTTAATACAATGTATTGCAGTACCACCAACATACATCCTTTTTTCTCTTAATAATAATTTCTTATTAAGCAATCCTCTATTTTAAACCCTTTCACACAAGCTGTTATGTTACAGCTTCACAGGAAAAACATGATTTTCTTGAATTCAGCGGTATTTTTTCTTGAAATCGTTTGCAAAGACCATATGACGGTTGTGTACATAACACAACCGTTTATTTTTATAAAAGGAACACATTATACAGTTTACATGATCATCTTTTATAGAAGCATACTATGTAAAAGTACTAAACATTGTCGGTGTGCAAAGAGAGAGATAATCTTTTTAGCTTTTGTACCGTCTCTACCTACTTATCATTGTGCTCACTCATAAAATCATACACAGAGAGGGAGCATGAATGGTTGTATTACCATTTTTTCAATAGAAAAAAATATATTGTACAAACTGTGCACATATTGTGTATCCCTGTGTTTGCACTATGCACATAATAAAAAAAATGCATGCATGCTACGTTGTACATACATGATATAAAGTGAGTTTTGATTTTTTATATGCTTATGTCGTAGGTGGAGGTGTATCCTTTAAAAATATCTTGTTTCATTCTCTTTATACATGTTCGTCTGCCATTCAAAATGTGTTCATATTATTTTTTTTTCTTATGTGGGGGTAACCAATACCACAGGCAGGACCACCCCTACAAAACACTTGGAGCAGCATCTCTGTTCGATTTTCTCCTCTCAACAGAGAAACAGCAACGCACACAAGTTTACTTTTTTTTTTGACTCGTGTGTATCGGAGTAGCATATTATACCTGCCTGCCTGCCTTGTTTGTGTTTTTGTTAGAAAAGGAGCCCTCCTAAAAATCCTTTGCTGTTGTAATAATGAAAACTCCAAAAGAAAAAACTTGACTGAACATTTTATATCGCAAAGCAGCAGATCACACACACACACACAACAGCAGTAAATATGTCTTCATCGCGGAAAAGCACGAAAAGGTACGAAAAGGGTATTTTACACGGTTTAGCTATCTCTCTAGGTATATATATATGAATATGAATATGAGCATATTGTTAGTTTGGTTTATATAATAAAAACGCATGCATTCACACACAGACACACCAAATCCATCTTTGATGTTCCCAATTCTCAACAATGTAATGTGATTTGTTTGGTAAATGTGCCCACTATACCACCATTCCATCCCACTCCTCTTCTTCTCACTCGCAACACACACCATTCTTTTCTCTCTCTTTTCCAAACTAAACTGTGTGGATACCTACACAAAATAGGTTTCTGTGAACCGTGAAGTTGAAATGAATGCAGCTACATAGTAGATGTTGATGATGATGACGGTGTAGTTGGTCCGTAATGCTATTATTGTGGTGTATAAGTAATTACATACTAAAATGTGTGTGTATATCGTTTACATTGCCCTCTGCTGCTTCTATACTACCTACATACTACACTCGCTGAACTTTTAGAGAGATGCAGTTTTTGTCATTTTGTTTAAAAGAACACTAGGTTTTTGCTCTGCTGTTCCTTTAAAAGGAAAAGGGGTGCCTGCCGGGAGGATTGTCGAGCAAACTGTGAGTGAGATGATGTTGTTTTGTGGCAAAATAGCTGGCTCAACTCGTCTCTCCACTACTACTACTACTACTAGCTTTTATACCTACGTAAAACGTACAAAAAGTTCTCTCATACAATTTCGTAAGATTTTAACTTGGTTCTTTCGTGGATTGGGATATTGCTGCGCGCTGCTGCTGCTGCTATTATTACGGGCATACGTACGAATAATATTTTGTATTATGACCGACTATACTAACCCAAACCAGAACATCACACACAGCAATATTATCATGAAGAAAAAAAATTGTACAGCAACTAGACAGAAGTTTAAGTAGGAGAGTAGCATGAGTAGTAAAGCTAGTCATTCTGGTGTAGAGTTAGAGTTTGTGTGTGTGCACTCTCTGTGGAGTTTTTAGAGTTGCCCAAATATAAAATATTGAAGCATATTTGCATTGGCATGCACATCCCAGAGAAAAAATAAAACCAAAGAGAGTACGTATCTCTTTTTCTGCATCTCTCTCCTTTCCACTATTATAACTCTTTGCCTTTCTGTCTCTCTCTCATTGCATGGCATATTACTACTTACTATTACTACATTAGTTATGTTTATGTTGTACTTTCCCTTCCTCCTTCATTCTTTTCATCATCAAACATCAACATCATCATCCAATCCACCACCACCACTACTACTTCTCTTGCTATCAACCTCATAATAAATATCATCTCTATAAAACTTGTACTTTTTTCTCTCTCTTAATCTGTCTGCCTTGCTTATGTGTGTGTGTGCAATATTTACAATTTTTACACACACACTCACACACAAAATGTTAAGTAGATACATATTTGGGCTTTTCTGATGTGTCCGTCATCATCATCATATAATCACAAGTGCTGCTGCTGCTTGTATGTGTGTGCAAATGCTTTTGCTTGTACATAACCACCACTACTTTACAGAGAACTGACGAAGAAGAAGAAGACTAAAAAAAGTCTCTGAGCACTAACTCTTTTTATATATAAAAATCTATTATAATATTAGGTAGATGGATCATAGACAGGCAGAGGAGTAGAAGAGAAGAAGAGCCCGTGTCGTTCTTCGCGTACCACCACACACACTCATACAATAGCAAGTAGTAGTAATAATATTACATATTATCATCATTCATTTATTTTTTCTTCCTTTTCGTCTTCTTCTCTCTTCTTCTGGTTGTTTTTATTATTATTATTATGGTGGTGGTGATATGTGATGTGATGGTGGTGGATTACTGTGGATTTTGTGGATGTGGCGGTGGTGGTGGCAAAATGATGATGGTAAAGTGAAGTTTTTTTGGTAGGGGCATAGTCAACTAGTGTAGACCGTGGGGTAAAATGGTGATAACTATTGTTATTGATTTGCAGTTTTTTCTATAATATATTGATGATATGATCATGATGGGCTTTACCTAAAAAAAACTACAAGCTCTTAAGTGAAAGAGAGAGACAGAAAGAGAGAAAAATATAGTATAATATATTTGTATAAGAAAACTGTGCAAAAGGTAGAGAGCAAACATCTACAAAACAACTGCTGAGACAACTCAAACTGGCAAGAAAAAAATCAACAATGATTCAACTGCAACTGCTCGGTTATTTATTTTTTTTCGAGGATAAAGAAGTAATAATGTAAGTAAGTAGTTAAAAAGTCACTTGCTCATCTAGTAGTCTTGTTATGTGCATTTGTGTGTGCGTGTGTGTAGTATGTGTGTCTGTACTACTAACTCATTCTACTGGTTTTGAAAATGTATGAAAAAAGGAGACATCAAAATCACTACTCACAAACTACTACCAGCAGTACACACACAAAAGATGATCAAACCACACGTACCATTTATTATAATCTTTTGGCATATAGTCATCATTATCAACTTCATACCAGCACAGCAGCATCAGCAACTTTACCAAAAATCATTCAATAACAACAATAACATCATCGTCATAAAAATATCTTTTTTTTGCACGCATATTAGGTATATGGGGGAAGAAAAAAGGGTGAAATACTGTGAAAGAGAATATCATATAGATAATCTCTCTCTATCTATCACAGTTAATAGTGTAAATACCTATAAAACTGAGAGAACAACAAGTTTTGTTTGTTTGATTTCGATTTGTTCCTTAACTAAAAAACTGATGTATACTGGCTGTGTGTAGTGTAGTGATCATGATGACGATCATGTTGAGAAAAGAGAAAAAGTAGATTACTACTACAGCTTATTCGAGATTTTTTTTATGTGGCCATGAGCAAAAGGAGGATCTACTAAAATAAATACCTGAATAAATACAAAAATTTAATATTTGTAGAATACGAGTGGTGAGTAGTAACACACAAATGTGTGGGGATACAAATAAAATGTAAAAATATTTAACCGTGGAGCCATCATGGTTATTATCAGGATTTAATTTTTTCTCTGTTATTTGCTCGTGTTACAATTTTTTGTTGAGCTCACTTCCCAGAGGAGAAAATAAGAATACAGAATAAAAATGGTGAATAATATGAGATAAAAAAAATATAATTGAGTGTATATACAGTTGGGTTGTAACTGGATTGCTTTCAGGTGAAAAGATTTTTCCTGGAAGGTAAATGAAAGAACAGGAAGAGGAGAAGCTTTCTGGTGATAAGAGTAAAATAGGATAGTTGATAGAGTGGAGACAATGAGACAAAAAGGAAAAGGACAAATTTGTGCTGTGTGTAGTGATAGTGGAGTAATCTGTATGTAAGTAGGTATACATATTGGATATGATAAGATGCACTCTTGTTCGTATGATAGTTTTCGTTTTTGGTAGGCGTGGAGGCTCATTGATCAATCAAATTAAGTCACTCAACTAATTACTTTTTATAATATGCATATCCGTTGTTGTTCTCCACACAGAGCGTTTAATATACATATATCTACTGTTTAGAACACTAACAAAATCTCAAATGAATAATGCGAGTGGTATCTTCTTCATAGGAAATTGAAAATCGTTTAGGTTTAAACGAATCCAATTTATCTTTAATGAAAAGTATTTAATTCTGTTTTGTATTTTTTTATTCTAGGCATTTCCTCGAATGTAGACAATGACGGGGTCGTTGTCAACCAAGCTGCTATCATTGCTGTCATCTTTTTCCGTGAACTTGAGCTCCAAAGTTATTGCTGCAAACACAGGATTTAGCTGACCAAGTATTACATTTTCTCTTTCATTGGAATAATATATTATTCTATTCCGTGTAAAGTAGCTTCTCTGTATGCAATTTACAATGCAATAATATTTAAACTAAAAGTTATTACAATCAACACCATCAATTATCACCATTATCATCATCATTACTTAAACTTGGCCTAAAACTTGTGTGTGTGTGTGCTATGCAGCACACAGCACTCCTCCCACCTGAAAACACATTTTTACTTTATTTTCTCGGATGGTGCCCTCCGTTAATACGAGTAACATAATATGTATGAAAGCATATTCGGATTACTGCATAATATTTAATTACATCTTCGGTGCAAATATATAGGTTATATATAAAAATATGCGAGTGTTGTGTTTGTGGTGGTGTAAGTAGTGTTTCGGGGAATTTGAAAGGTTTCTCTACTTAAAATAGTGTCCAGCGAGTGCTGTTGTTGATGGCAATGACGGTGGATTTTTGTGATGGATCATGAGATGAGTCAGTTCTTTTCTGCGTGTCAAAGCTTTGTGCGTGTGTGCATATACATATGAAGGTTTGTTGTATGATTGATGGAGCCTGACCTGAATCGGATGGGATAATTGAGAGAGAGAAAAAGGATAATAATAATATGATGTTTGGTGATAATACGATATGAAATGAAGCATTCGGGATGAAATTGAGTAAATGAGCTGGAGAACGGCTGGATGGAAAAAAATCCACCACGGATGGATGACGGATAATATGGTTGTTGGAACTGGAATGGGTGAAGTGGCACTCCAACAACAACAACAACCACAGAAACTACATCATTGGCTCCACCACTAAAAAAATTTCTTCTTTGCTCATATTTCACTCGGCCTTATCATGTGGAAATAATGTGCATTGTTTTTTGATCAAATTTTTCAAAACCAATTTAGTAAAGAAAGTGCAACGGGTGCTTCCTTTTTTCATATAAAAAAATGAAACATTAAAGTGTGCAAAGAAAAAAATAATATGTGGGTAGCGTTATTTAATAGAAAAATGAACAAACCGGTGGTGGTACTAGTGGAAAAGTACAGATATCACTCCACTCAATTTGCTACGAAATGGAGGAACAACATGAGAGAAATCACTATCACTTGACTTCTCTTTTTTTATCTGCAATAAAAAAAATTGAACTACAATGACAGGAGCAACAGGAAAAGACACGCGCTTGTTTTTACTACTGATGATGAAGACATTATCGACATTTTACGATTAATAAACTACCCATATGAATTTTTACAAGAAAAATAAAAATGAGTGCTTGTAGCAAGAAAGATTGAGAGTGAGATTTTTTTGTGTGGAGTAGACTTCTTTTTTATATAATATATTCACGATGAATGACGCCGCTGAGAGACGCCTGAAAGACCTCGAAGGGCTCTTTCTAAACGGCCCTTTGAGACGCTTAGGAAACGGGGATGCGCAAGCGTTTAGTATTGAAACGCTGCTGGACATCCTTGTCGTGCTGTACGATGAGTGCAGCAACTCCTCCCTGAGACGGGAGAAAACTGTCACCGATTTTTTACATCTTGGTAAGCTCATTAAAATCATAAAAACAATTATTTGTTTAAAATTACATGCGTCACTGCTCCTGCATGAGCGCATATTACATTACTTATGCACATTAGCCCTATTTCCTGCAGAAAATCAAAAAAGTGGAAAATTGCTCGGAAATCACATCATAAAAATTAAACGGTATGACTAATGTATTCAAAAGGTGCTGGTGCTGCGGGTTTATATATACATGCTTTGCATACAATACAAAATAATCCCGACAAAACAAATAAAAGCACCTTGAGCATAAAAATTTGCAAAGCAACAATAACAACAAGTCATCAAAAAGGCACTCAAAAAACGACGAGGTCATATTTTCACATCCTCTTTTTGACGATGATATCATGATCACCACTTCACCGTATGCATAAAATAAAAGGTTTCCCATTATATATTTTTTAATACAGGTACTAATAATGAAAAGCGTGTACAGCATTGAATTTTGCACATTACTCATTCATAGTATTATTATATATGTACGCATATTATATATAAAACACATATTTTGTATAGGTATTTAAAATTGTAAATTAATTTTTGCATTTAAGTTGCCTGTTGAGTATTAGTTTCCTGTTTCTCACCCAGCTGTGAAGTGTCAGTTTTGATTTCAGACTTGAGCAAACTAGAAACAGATTTTTTTTATATGAAAAAAATAACGACGGATATTGTATACTTCTGTTGTTATTATTTTTGCTGTACTTTTTCTGGTTAAACTGTCTCAAAAATGTTGAATATGCGCCTTACATTCTCTCTCTCTCTCTCTGTGTCATAATAAATAATACGACACGACACGCTACTCTAAGCGCGTACGCATGGCTTACGGCAAAATGTGCAATAAAAAAAGTTGGTGTAGAGATATCATAAAATAATTATCATCAGTCAACCGAGAAACAACTGTGACTACTACTTGTGAAGTGGTAGTAAGTTTACAGTGGTAACAGGTTGCTAGCATCTCTTTCTTGATGGTAGCAAGAAAATTATTACATTAGACTTTACAAGACACTTGTGTGTCATTATTGGCTTAAACCAAGAAGATAAAATGTATATAGGTAAAAAAAATATGTGAGCATATAACACGAAACAAGGGGTCTGATACGTAGTTAATTTGATTGAGATAAAAGGCAATTTTAAAGAGAGAAATAAGAAGGATTACATTTTTTATGACAATACAATTTTCACAGGTTTATACCATAAAGGAATGCAAATTAAACTGTCATTTATTATTATACAAGCTATTTATATATGTATGTGTATATAAAAATGTATGAAAATTGAACCATGAATCATTGTATGAATTAAATCAGGACACGCATAAAAAAGTATTTTTTTAAGCGAGGACAAAACACACTTGGTGCATAAGAAGAGGAGAGGTAGAGAAAAAAACGGAAGTTTTTAAAATGAAAGTGTGTAAAAAATAGGTGGAGCTGACAAGCCAGAAGGAGCAATTTAGTTATTTAGTAGTTATGTTGCGCCTTGTCATTATCCCTAGATCACCTTTCATTTCCCTATCATTAATCAGAGTAATTATACTGCGTATTTACTATACTGCATCTTATGTATATTTATGGAAAAAAAGAGAGCAGGAGGAGTGCAGCAGTGTGCGCTATATAATTAATAAAGATGTGTGTACCTAACAATAATTTTTTAATGAATCAATTGTTTGTTTTCCTCTTGTCTCAACGTAACCAGTCAAGAAAAAGCTCTTTTAAAAAGAAGATTCTGATCATCATTTTATGTATGATATGTATATCCCATTTTTTACCAAACCCTTTCATTTTTTTTCGTCGCTCATAATCTTTTTTTCTTGTCCGGTCACGACTGTCCATGATTGATTGTGGTTTTTTTCTATCTAGCAAAAAGTCATAATATAGCTTCATCTTCCACACCACAGAAAACAAAATCTTTAAAAGCCACACAATTTTCTTTTTCAGTTTTTTCTTCCAAGGAACAATATGAAAGATGTATAGTAATAATAATAATAATAAAAAGGGGTTTCCTCCATCGTAAATTTTACCGAGTGAACGAACAAGCGAGGGATTTTATGGGCATTGCCACGACCATCACTCTCTATAATACTTCAGCAGCCTTAGTGTATATACCTCAATATCTCTACTCATTTGCTCTACCATTTCATATTGCACGGTGCACTTCTTCTCTTGTGCAGATCTTATAAATTTTCTACCTTGGCAAAACCCAACCAATATCCACAAAAATCTTTTTTTTCTATTATTTTTTTTTGGTCAGCAGCAGCAGAAGAGAAAAAAAATCTTCAACTGTTATCTTCTCACATCACTTTGTACAAAACACGTATATACGTTTTCAATGTACGTGTACTGTAATAATGATACACTCTTTTTTGTACATTACCGTTTTTCTTACATATAAGCGGAGAGAGAAGTTAAAGTCTATATAACCATTAAAAACATTACTCATGTGTTTTTTACACTTCCTCTTTCTTCCTCTCATTTTTTTGGCTGACTGAATGAGTTTAGGAACAAAAGAGTGTGGATGGTTGGTTGGTGGTGCCGTGCATGTGAGCTAAATTGCCAATATGCCATTTTAACTTTATTATTATAACTACTACTTACGTAACCGACATGATACAAATGTAAAGAAGAAGAAAGAAAGAAAGGGAATCGTTCGTAGAGTATTCTTATGTGTCGGATTGGTCGGTCTCTTGTATTTCGGTATGGGTTGTTATCGACATGGGGAATCACCACCGTCACATCCTCATCATCAAATGAATCACAGAGAATCAAAAAAAATTGTGTAATTTCGCATTGTGCCTTCCACTTCACTTCGGCCTGTTCTGTAAATTGTGTTTTGCAGAGGAAATTTGTAATGCATTGCACGGCGGCAGCAGCAGCAGCGGCGGAACTATAATATGCTCTGCTGGTGGTGTGGAGGAATTCGAGTGGTGTTGTATGGGATATTATGGTATTCTCTTGAAAGTTTTGTGAGAAGAGAGAAGTCGATGAATTTCAACTTTAGAGTTTTTCAACGTCTTCTTCGATCTTGTTATCGAGTAGAAAGAGAGAGAGAGAGATGGTTGCGTTTGCTCATTGTTCACTTTTTCTTGGGCTAGAGCAGTTGTTGATGCTGTGATCATGATGATGATGGCGATGACGGTGAGAAGCGCTGTTATATTTAAGATGGCTAGTAAAAAAAAGAGATGATGATAATAATAATAATAACCACATTACAAAATTCAGACTCATTTTTTTCACGCTGCTCTCCGCTGCTGATTTATAAATAAATAGAAATGGGTTGTGATTTGATGTTGTGTAATGTTAAATATAATATATAATAATAATATATTTTTATGAAGCAGAACATTTAGCAGCAAGAGAAACGATTGGCGGCTCCTAACAAGGCATTCATATATAAAAAAAATATATATAAGCTTGCAGAAAACTGTTTACACATTTTAGATCGATACAACAGCACGTACGTGTGGGTTGAAGTAGCAGCATGGGTTATTATTATTATTACGTAATGTAAAAATAGCAGCGCATATACTACCAAAGAAGAAAAATAGGAAAAGGAATCATCTCATCACCATCACCATCAACACACACACTTATTATTGGGATTAGTTGTAGTATGATTATGATTAGAAAATTAGGAAATCATCATAATAATAATATTGCGTCGAATTGAGAAGCGTTTTGTGATTAGATTAACAAGAGAGGAGTCAAGTCGACATACAAAGAGAGGTGATGGTGGTAAAAACGCAAAAAAAAGGCAAATCAGTAACGGTACGACTTATCATCATCAAAAGGCATATAAAAAAGGTAGGCATAATATATATGATGAATACTATTACGTATGCCGTGCCACTAATCAAAAAAATACATGCAATCTTATGCGTGCGTCGTGCCTATCAAATCAAGAAGCAAAAAAAAGGAACAAGAATATCAAGCGACTCATCATCCTCAGTTAACTCAGCTGGCAATTTTTATATTATGATACGATTATGATTACTATTGCGATGCGATGATGATTGCGTTTTGGGTCGATTCTCTTATTATTATTGCATATAAATATAACATCAGCAGGAAAAGTGTGTTACGCACACAAGCAAACATACACACTCGCTACTACTGTTTAATCAGACAAATAGAAATACATACATAAAAACTACTCTACTGACGTTATATAATAATAAAAAGGGCAAATATCTATGTAAGTTGGATGCTTAGCAAGAAAAATAAATAAAAAATGATGATAGCAGCGATGATGGTAATCATCGTGGGTAACATGGTTGAGGATCATTAAGTAGTACGAATGGTTAGTAGTAGAAGCTTTTGGGTTCTTCTGGTCTACCTCACCTTAACTTCAACAATAAAATAACATACTGCTGTACTTTTTCATGTTCATCTTCCTCCTTCTGGTCTGCACTCTCTGCCGCTCGCTACTAATAACTTTTTTTTCTGCTGCATGAGATACATAACATCAAAACACTCTGTGGCGATCAAAGGGATGACGATCAATCGATGAGGATCTCTTGATCAAAAAATCAGATTCACTCTTGAATAAAAAAACATAGTTTCGCTTCATTTCATTCACCTTATTTTGCACAGAGCACACTTGTGTGAGTGCACTGTGCAGAGTAGAGTGAGAAGAAGAAGAATGAAAAAATAATAGTCATGAATTCTTCGTGTTGAAAATTGAAATTGATGAAAAAGGAAAAAAGGCGAATCTATGAAAGAGATGGAGGAATTGAGTTTTTTGAGAGTGTTTTCATTTCGTACACAGTTTGTTGTTGTTAGATGAAGATGATGACGATGAGGATTATGCTGATGATGTTCTCTTTGGAGATTTTTTTTGGTCTGAATTGGTCCTGGTCTTTTGGTTGTGTGTCGGCTGGTTATTGGAAGTAGTGGTACTTGAGAACATACACATGGACTCTGGTGTAAATGGTAATTCGAAAATGAATAGAGAGAAGAGAAATATCATAAAAAAAGAGGCTCGTTAAAACAAAATCAAGGAGAAAAAAAGCAAGAGTGCAAATGAGAAGTAGTTTGTAAGAAAGAGAACAAGATTGAGTTATTTTACGTTGTTGGCCAGCATCATCATGAGTACCATCGGCAAGCATGCGGAATACGAAATGAGCCCTCAGCTTATAGAATGTAGTTTTTCACATCTTTGCACTCAAGTGAAAAGAAAAATTATGGGTAGAAAATGCATAATAAATGTGTTAGTATTAAAGTGCATGTGAAGGAAATAATGGGTATATTATCGATAGGAAGAATGAACAAGAGGAACATGAATGGAACGTGATGGGCTGAAAGAGAAGAAGAAGAACTAGTCTTTTTTTGTCGAACAAGAGGCAAAAATGAAAAAGGTCTTTTGAGAGAAAATATAATCAGGAGGAAAAAGTACTCCAGTAAGTTGTGGTGGTGGTTGTTTGCGTAATAGAATGAAAGAGAGAGAGAGAGAGAGAAGTGGATCCTTAAGAATTGGCAAAACGTCAAAAAATATGGAAAAAAAACGGAAGGAAAAAGGCAACCAGATATAACTTTGTATGCGATAAAAGTGAACTAGTGAATGCAGGCACGCCATGCCATGCAATAATGCTCTTCTTTCTCTTTCAGTTATTCTTCTGGCAAGCATGTGATTCCTTTGGCATTGATGATGTTGACGATATCATTATGATTATAAGTAGATATGGCTATATTTTAAAGTAATACCGTAAGAAATGAGAACGGAAAGACCCTGAAAAAAGGAGAAAGATTTGTGATGCTTTTTTTATGAATTTCTGTCCTGTCCTCTATACTCTGGCAGCCAGAGTAAGGCATGCAATGCATCACTTGGCTTTCTACACATATATATTAAAACATGCTTATTTTATGCATTCTTCCGAGAGCCAGCAAAAAAAATTACATAGTTTTAAATCGCCATAAAATGCTTGTATCAACCCTTTCAAAATGTGAAATGTATGTATTGATGTATCACGCAGAATTAGTGTTTAAAATGCATGCACTTTTTTGTATGAATGGTGAATTAAAATGTCTTTTTTGGATAGCAAATAATAAGTAAGTTGTCTATATCCTATATACATAATCCTATATATCCGTTTTCCCAATTTCTTCAGATTTCACTTTTGGCTGCGGCTGCATCTTAGCATACTTTTCTGACTGTTGACTGACTCTCGTAAAGTCACAGGTCGTGTTCATGTTGCTCTCGAAAAAAACCTATAATATTGAATATTACTCAGTGCTACTGTGTGAAAGAAGCTTTTTCTCTTCTTTTTATATCATTTTGTACCAGGTCTAAAACAGTAGTAGAATATGGGAATCTAAAAATAGTTTGATTTGATGATATATTATTATAGCGTTTGCTTCTCTTTTTCTGTGTATACCACTGCATAAAAATAGGTATAAATACAACATTTCTGGTTTTCTTACTACTTACATACCTTTTACCATCCACCAAAAAACCAGTCATATAATAATAAATAATGCCATCATTTATACAGTGGCCTATTGCGTGCGATATAAAAAATATATATATATATATATTATACGTTAGCACATTTGCTTACGGTTTTAGCTGTCGCAGCATCATTACTTGTCGATACAGTGTACCTAAACTACGTGTGTACAAGATGCGGTTATGATTATTGCCTGTGGAAATGTGAATGCTCTTTATGGACACTCAAACAAACTGCTACTAAACGACACATACATTTCTCTCGCTGCTACCGCTATACCGCGGCTACAATTATCATTCCTCCTGCTACACCGCATCATTTACTACTTACGCAAGTTTACCCAAAAAAACCATAACGCTTTTTTTCCCTTGACTTATTAACACAAGTAAACAGACTTGTGTTTGAGGAAGAAAAGTATTTGAAAAAATGCATTTTTTTCGACACTCGCATTAGTAAGCATGCTTGCGAGAGAGAGAGAGAAACATCGTAAAATCAAGACTTTCCATTTTTCCTCATTCTTGCAAGAGGTAATAATCTTTAACTGTTTACAGAAGAAGTGGAGGAGATGGTGGTGGTGTGCTGGTTGGTAGTTTAACGATATCAGAGTAAAACGGTGAGAGAATGATGACTCATCATTGATGAGGAAAATTATCATCATTAATATCATCAGCCAGCAGCAATTTTAGCTTGAAGATATCATGATACTAATAACATTTTTAATAAAAAGGAACCACACACTGTGCAAATAAAAGTTTTTGTGAAAAAACTAACAACTTTTTCATGAATGAATTTTTTCCTCTTTTATCGCTACTTTGCGAGATGAGAGAAAACACAGCTTGTGTAGGACTATTGGTGTTGTGTGCGCCATATTGTTGTAATATGAGTGATGATGATGATTATAACATGATGCGTAGATGGTAGAGAGATATGATTATAATGCGATATATATGAAATGAGAGCGAAAAAAAATTTATGAAAATTTTTCAAAAGAGACAGGATAAGAGTTGTTTTTTTGGGAAGCCAAGGAAAAATGCAAAGACGGCCTAGAAGAATAAGAGTGTCAGAAGTGGGATTGGAATTGAAAGCCAAGGGAAAAGAAGAGGCAGCAAAAAGAAAACAGGACGAGAAGAGAGTGGAAGTTGATATGAAAAAAGAAATAAGTTACACACATAGTTTTATTTAGCAGTTTAGCATTGTACACACAGTTCACTTCAGAGCTCTCTCAGGGTTCAAACTTTTTTTCTTGAAGAGTCAGAGAAAGATTATGACGCTCTTTTACATTCTCATTTCCACATTCTTGGCAATGACATGTTTTCAACAGCGGATGACTATGTACACAAGTATAGTAGCTAAGCTATTTAAACTAAACTGAAAGCATATATAAAGCTTCGTCGTCATCATTGATGATGGGTACACAACGACGAAAAGGAAGTGTTGCTGTTGTTGTTTGTGACTGACTGAAATATGACGGTATGCATCTGCCTTCTCTAGTTTCCTCCTTCCTTTCTGTTTCTCTCTCTCTCTCTGTAAACTTGCAAGTCAGGAAAGTAGCATTCGGTGAGGAGGAGAAGGGCGAGAGAAGGATGGATCTTTTCTTGGCAGAAACTGGATATTTTTTTTACTTATGTGCATATAATGATCCCATGTTATTATAGATGATAAAATGCGGATGCAGCAGAAAAAAAACAGGCGGAATATAATATGCCAACCAAACCTTCTTCTCTTCACCTTTTAACGAAAAACACACGACGAGAACAACAAACAACGTAACGTCACTTTTTTTCAAGACATTTCTTCGAAAACTTTCATATATTTAGGTATTCTGGTGTAAAAAACACAGAGGAATTATCAATATGGTATATTATGGTAATGGGATGCTGACGAGTATGTTACCGTCAACGGCAACTTAACTTGTTCTTTCAATGAGAAGGATGATAAGCTCTCTATATCTCATTTATTATTACAACAAGCTACAAAATAATAAAAATGATAATAAGTTCACAGAGAAAAAAGACTATGAAAAGATGTGTACCTAATGTGCAATATGCTATGCAGTTTTTTACGTGTCAAGCCAGGCCATGCACCAGTAGTAGTAGAGTATCGATACTGCTTGTATTTCACTTTTACTCCATTATTCGTCCTCATCATCGTGATAATTTGAATATAAACTTTGTAAGCATGTTGTCTGATTGCATAATATGAACTTTTCTGACGACGACGACTGACTGCTGGCGTTGTAGTAGTAGTTGCTATTATAGTGACGATGGTGCCGGGGATGGTGATGATGATAATGGTGAAAAATGAAATGGAAAGGGGAAAACATGCAGGGAGATTGGGATCCACTCCAACGACTTTTCATTCTTGTTTTTTGAGAAGAAAAGGGTTTTTACTCTACCACCACCATACCAGCTTGTGCCACGATGGTCGGTGGAAATGGAAAGGAAGGAAGGTTGGGTCTCTCTCAACCGTCTACAACGAGAGAGATAAAATGATGCATGCATTTTGATGACGATGTTGATCATAATGATATTTGTCGGATGTTGGTAGTAGTGGTGGGGTATATGGGAAAATGATGCAGTTTTCTACCCCACATGCGGTAGTAAATAGTCGGTCAAAAAGCCAAGAAAAAAAATGTATCCTTGTGTGTGTGTATAATAATATAATAGGTTTGTTGAATGAGTGGATGATGTTATAATAAATGGACTAGTATGGACACGGGGAAACGCATCCCTTCCTTTTTTCTTATCATTAAAATGCTTGCTTGACGTTAGCTTGACGGTATGTTCGTGTACACGGTACTTTACTTTACGACTTTTACTGCTTTGGTGGTAGTGGAATGAATGGAGTAGGATGACACACATGGATAGAACGCATAGCAGAAACGGACACGAGCTGAATACTCATTAAAAATTAGGGAAAAGCAAGAGATGAAAAGCAGAGGACGATGTAAAATAGTGAAAAAAACTGGTTATTTTACTGGTCCAATGCTACCGCTTCTGTTGGTCTTTTGCTGTGGTATGGCCTATTGCACAAGTTTGTGAAATGTAATCCGATACTTTAGAGAGACACACAGAAAACGAGAGAGAGATCATCAAGGCAATAAGTGTGGTACCGTACCACCAGACTTGTCGACCAGCCTTTCTCTTGTTTGTTGTTTGTCCGATGATCTAAGGCTGATGATGTTGATGATGGCAAAGTTTTGGTGGTTATGCAGGCGCTACTGGTTCTTCATTTTTTTTCTTCATATCCTCCTTTTGCAGTGTTTGCATCTCTTTCTGCAGCTGCCTTTTGATTCATAAAAATGTGAAGATGTGTGAGCCGAGAGAGAGAGAATAAAAGGAACGAGAAAAACGAGAAAGAAATGCTGATGAGGGTTTAATATTGTTATGAGTGAAGAAAAAAGTGATGATGATGTCCTTACTCTTTTTTTTTCTTGAAAAAAAGTTTTATGATCCTCTTGTCGAAGAAGATGGGCTTGTTGAAAAGAAAAAAAAATGGTTTGATATGCGGAGCGTGCGAGAGATGATGGTGGAAGAAATTAAGCGAAAGTCTTTTCACTGCACTTGGTGGTGTGTGTGTGTGCTGTATGTCTGTACGTGATTTAGTTTAGGAATGAAAATGATGATGATGATGGGGAGGACGTGGCCCAATTTTTTACGGTGTGGCGCTGGCATTTTTGGTTTTATTATTGGAGGAGTTTTGCCAAAAAAATGGCATGGGAGGATGCATAGAGATGCCCATTTTATTAGATCGGTCGGTGGTAGATATGCGGTGAAAGAAAAGGAATCTAAATGAGGATCATGTTTTCTTTCGGTGTTTTCACGGGGAAAATTTTGATGATGATGGAGAATGTGTGGAAGGAATGTTAAATGAAATGGTAGTGGCATCAGAAGGATGTTGGCCTCGTTTTAATGGGTGGAGTGATATGGGAGTAATTAATTTAAAGTAATTAATTAAATGCTTGTGCGGAGAATTTATTTGTGTGTTTTTTCTTTCTTTTCTTTAGAATTGCTTTGATTTCCCACCGGAAGGAAATGGAGTGGACGTGACTAACGAGGCGAAAGACTTGATGAGAAAGTTAATCTGTGGTGCGGAATTTCGACTGGGGCAAAAGGGACTCGATGATTTTAAGGCACATGCTTGGTTTACAGGAATAGATTGGGAAAATATTCGGGAGGGCACTGCTCCCTACATTCCGGAAGTGAGTAGCCCCACGGACACGTCAAACTTTGACGTGGATGATAACGACCTTCGGCAGTCAGACGCAGTGCCACCCACGACCAATGCAATTTTTACGGGACTACATTTGCCCTTCGTGGGCTTTACTTTCACGCAGAAAAGTAAAGTCTCAGATTTGGGGAATTTGAGTGGTGCGGTGTTTACAGGTGGAGTAGCTAATAATAACAACAAGCAAGCCAGTACAAACGGTATTCTCGACGTGAATGTTACCTACGAAAACAAAATCATAACGCTTGAGAAGGAAAATGTGGAGCTTCAAAAGCGACTCAACGAGGCGCTCATGAAACACAACGACTTAATGCTGATCGGTTCCACACCGGCGACGACCAACAACGAGCAAAGCAAACCGGAAGTGAGAAAATTGCAAGATGAGATCAATATTCTGACCAAGAAAAACTACGAGTTGGAGAATTTGCTGGCGCTAATGAAGGAGAGCAAGGATCTCGTTGATGGAAATGCAACAGCCAACGGTGGGGGCAATGTGGACAGCAATCGGTTAAGAGAATTGGAGAAAATGTGTATTCAACTGAGACTAGAAAAGGATGAGTTGCAAAAGGAACTGCAAGACTCGCAGGAGAAAGTAAAATTGCAAACAAAGGAAGTGAGTGATGCACTAAAGCAACGTGAACTTGCCATGAGCGAATATACAGAAATTAGTGACAAGTTGAGTGACCTTCGTCAACAAAAGCAAAAGTTGTCTAGGCAGGTCAGGGACAAAGAAGAAGAGTTGGAAGTGGCAATGCAAAAGATTGACAGTTTACGACAAGACATCCGAAGGGCGGAAAAACTACGACGGGAAATGGAAACGAGAATTGATGAGGCTGAAGCGGAAGCAAGCAAAGAGAGAAGACTGAGGGAACGTAGTGAGGAATACTGCAAACAGATGGAAGACGAAATGGAACGGTTTAAACAACGCCAGTTTAACTCTGAATTGAATAGTCACATTAGCGCCGCAAATGGTGGGGATGTTAGTGGAGAATCCTCCACAACTGAAATACTTCGTTTGAAAGCGGACATCGAAAGGATGGAACTAGAGTACAAAGAAAATCTTCTCCAGGCTCAGTCCCGCTACCAGAATGAACTTAGTTCGTTGAAAGACCAAATACTGGAGGCGGAAGTGGCTAGGGACTCGTTCCAAAAAGAGTCTAATCTTCTCAGTAGGAAAAATAATTCATTCATTTTATATACATTAAATACATTTTATTTCTGGGTATTTTATCATCTATATTTTTTTCAATAGGGGAAAAAGTGGACCATTTACGGTTGGAGAATTTGACAGATAGCGAAGAGGCACTTACGGAACTCAAGAGGATTCACGACAGAGAAAAGGGAATGCTTTTGGAGGATAACAAGAGATTGGTCCAGGATCTGGAGAAAGTGTCCGATACAATTCAGAGATTGCAAGGAGAACGTAGAGCGCTTGAGGACGAGTATGAAGATTTGAGGATTAAAAAGGAAAGCATTGCCCATTGGGAGTCCCAGATTGCGGAGCTTATTCAATGGGTCAGTGATGAAAAGGACGCAAGAAGTTATTTGCAGGCTCTGGCTAGTAAAATGAATGAAGAGTTGGAGTTCTTGAAACATGCTGGTATTCCGCCGTCATCAACTGTGGTAAGCTTAATAAAACATGCAAAGAGCTCTTGGCCCCAATTATATAATAATTTCCTTGTGCATAATTTACTTACACTTTCTTCCTTCAGGAAAAGAACTGGCGGAATAGGAGGTCCCAGAAGTTGGATAAGATGGAACTTCTTAATCTTCAAAGCTCTCTACAATCCGAGATTCAAGCAAAACAAGCAATTAGTGAAGAGTTGACGAAAACTAGAGCGGATTTGGGAACTGCTCAAAAGTAAGTTCTTTATAATTTCCTGTCACTCAAAAAGTTTCTCTGCAAAAAGCTGCCTAAGTAAATATGTAATTTTAATGCTAAACTCCTTATTCCACAGGGAAATCCGCGAATACCGACAACGACTTGACATGCTCACGCGTGAAACCATGCGCAAAGAAGCTCAGATTAAAGATTTGCAACAACGCATAGAGTCTTCCGACAGTTGTAAGTATTTTCTCCAACAAATTCCCTTTTCCGTGTATTTAATCACGTTTGGTAATAATAATTATGCCGTGTACTTTTAGAATGTATAACACATTGTTTCCCAAAGCCATCATTTTGTACATATCAGTATTTTTTTGTCGATCTGCAATAAATTTTTAAGTCAATTTATTTCATATTACCGAATTGCAAGATAAATCGACAATTAGCTCCAAAACTATTTTTTTTTATCTGGGTTCATGAACCAAACAGCAATTAGAAAAAAGTACTTTTGACTTTTCACCTATAATTTCCCTGCCATAATTTCACTTGTACTTTCACTGTGTTAATTTACTTTTTATATTTCTTCCGTATTTTATGTGCAAGCAAGCAGAACTAAACTTATATAATGCATTGTGCTGACTGCTAAAATAAATTTCAATTTATATATAAAAAATTATTGACTAAAAATATGAGCATGAGGAATGTAAAATTTTTGATATGTTGACCGGTGGTCCCCACCCAACTATAAACTTTCACTCTGCTCCCACTTTTACTTTCACCCGCGAAATTATTACACACAACACTTTGCAGTGATGCACAATGGGTTTAGCTCTGATTACTTTCACCTTTCACTTGACTTGACGTTTTGAATATTAGACTCTCTCTTCTGGTATAAAACATTTCATTAGAAAGTAAAAAAAGTGTAAAGTAGATTAATTGACATTAATTTGTAATCATTTTTTATATATAAAAAAATTATCATATTCTTTAATGTTTTTAGTCACGTAGAAGTAGAAGACCTGATTCCCCAAAAAATCTGTCACTTTCTCTCTCTTTCTCTCTCTGTCTCTCTTATAATTTCAAACTTAAATTATGATTTTTTCTATATATTTTGTTAAGAATTCTAATAGAACTTGGTCTGAATTTTGCAGACAGAATGCCGTTTTTTATTGGGGTCGCAAGTTGCGTGTGGGGTCTTTTCTTACTTCTCATGAAAAACTATCTGTGATCTTTTATTCTTCTCGCAAAAAAATATATAAAAAAATTATTTTATATTTTCACTACTATAACTTCCATATATATACAACCGTGCTCAATCAAACAAATTATATAAAAAAAGAAATCACTCCAAAAAAAATATATGAATGAATAACTGTTCACACTCTACTGAGTACTCCAACAACTTATACTCCAACACACTGCACCTTTCTTTCTTCTATTTCTCAAATCACCCCTGACCTGTGCTCAACTTATTATCTTTCAATCTTAATTATTTAATTCACAGTATTTAAAATCAAAAGAAACAAATCAAATTAGAAAAAAAATTATGTAGTCATCCTTCTACCTCTGTTGTTCCTGCTACTATCACACAAAAATATATACACACAAACAACACACGATAAAAACACGCACTTTCTCCACAAAAACATGTTATCTTATCGCGCGTTAAATACTTCTCTCCTTTCTTCACGTTTACTCTCTCTCTCTTGTGATATTCTCTTATGGTATGAAGCACATTTATCTTTTTTTCTCTTTAATTTTAGTTTGGTTTCTTTCACACAAAAATGAATTAATTGCGTGAGAAATTATATTGTTATCTTTCTTCTTTTTTGTGGCTTGACAGTATCCGCTCCTACATTTTTCTAATCTGTCTTGTTGTTTTAGTGCACAGCGTTCTTTTCACTTTCTCTCGACTTTCTCCGCCCTTCTATGACTAATAACTTAAATGTATGCAACAAATTAAATGAAGAATTAACGAATGACCAAAAAATTACCCTCAGACAAAGATTGCTATATTGACTATCAACACAAAAAAAATTTGCTAACAAATGGACATGGAGTGCGGTATGGATGGATTTACAAAAATGGTGTTCGGAAAATTTTCGGATGATTAAGTATTATTGACAGGTTTTTATTTGTTGGTGTTGTTTTTGATAGTTCCTGTCTGTCCTATTGTTTTTTTTTGAAAGTTTTCCTTGATTACTGAGAAAATGAGCATGTTTGCAAAAAAATTTACAACTTGAAAGAAAATAAGATTTTTATATGCAGAAATCAGACCAGACCAACATAATAATACACTGTACATAAAAACAGTAATACTAAAAGGTTTTTATTTTCAGTTCATTAATTATATGATAATGATTAATTAAATGAGGATTTTAGGTTGGAGAAATTTTGCTAATTTGTACTAAAAAAATGAAACTGATTGGCTTAAGGGTTTTTTAAATGTTGTTGCAATTAAAAGTGAGTGAGGTATGTGGGTGAAGGTTATAATATTTCTTGGGAATTTATTTAAAGATTTTGATTTTTCTACAGTTCTGGAACGACCGCCGTCTCAAATGTCCTTCCTGGAACAGTTTCTCAAGGAGTCTTCTTTCCGTGGCTCTATTGAAAGTGAAGAAGGAGATGTGGAGGACAATAGTAGCAAATCGAACATTTCTGAATTAAGCACTGTAAGAACTGTAAGCGAAAAATAACTGCACAAATTTTCTTTTTCGTACTTGCACTTTCACTTTACATTAAATTTTTATACGTAAAAGCTTTCTCTGTGGATGTCATTTAAAATAATGTGTGCTTTCTTTTTTGCAGGACCATTTATCTCCTCCCGGTGGTCCAAACGTGGGACTTCAACTGATGCAACCAATGAGTACGAATTCGCTCAGCAATAAAACAAAAAGTCATCATCAGTTTTTGGTGCGAACTTTCTCTTCTCCACTGAAATGTTCACATTGTACTTCCCTCATGATTGGATTGACTCGTCAAGGGGTTGTCTGTGAAGTGTGCGGTTTTGCGTGCCATGTTGGGTGTCGTGACAAAGTGCCACCCATTTGCCCTGTTCCGCCAGAACAAAGTATGCAACGTTCTTTATATTGGAAATCCTGTTTAGAAAGAAGAAAGTTTAATATAATTTTTGTCTCACTTTTCCCCAAAACAGCAAAACGACCTTTAGGAATAGACCCTACCCGAGGAATCGGTACAGCTTACGAGGGTTACGTACGCGTTCCAAAGCCAGGTGGCGTGAAAAAAGGCTGGGTTCGTCAATACGTGGTCGTTTGTGATTTCAAGCTTTTCCTCTACGACATCTCACCAGACCGAAGTGCTCTGCCTTCCGTGTTCGTCTCTCAGGTAAAATGTTGAGATTTTTCTATAGCACAACAGCAAATGCTGAAGACTTGCGTGATTTTTTGAATGTGTAAATTTTTCGATGATTTTCAAATATATCGGTTTCTATTTTGTGTCTCTCTCAGATTCTCGACATGCGGGATGAAGAGTTTGAAGTGAGCTCGGTACGGGAGTCTGACGTGATCCACGCCAATAAAAAGGACATTCCTTGTATATTTAGGATAACTTGTTCGCTAATGAATCCGCCCGGAATCAGAAATCACACTTTAATGCTCGCTGAAACGGAAAGTGAGAAAACAAAGTGGGTGGTGGCCCTCAACGAGCTCCATCGCATACTCAAGCGAAACAATCTACCCAACAGGACTGTGTATCGTGCCAAGGAAATTGTTGACAACACAGTCACTGTTATCAAATCTGCAACTTGTAAGTCAAAACTACATTTGTAAATAAAATAAAAGTAAAATCAAAGACGTTATTCTACAAAAAAAAACTGTTGATGTTAAATGTAGCTGGTGCCATAATTGATGCTGAACGACTAGTCATTGGAACGGACGATGGTCTCTTCTGCGTGGATTTAGATAGAGATGGTATGAATCATAAATTCCAGAGGAAATAAATATAAATAGTTTTGCAACAAATATTAAACATAATTACATGATTGATTTCAGAAATTGGAAGAATCGGAGAAGGGAAAAAGATTCACGATATCGAGTACATTGTCGAGGAGCATTTGCTCGTTGTAATTTCCGGAAAGCAACGACACGTGCGTCTGATTCCCGTTCGTGCTTTGGACGGTGACGATGTAGAATGGATAAAGGTGGCGGAGACAAAAGGCTGTATAACACTGACCACCGGGGTGATGCGACCGGGTCCTCCATCAGTGTACTGTTTATGTGTCGCTGTGAAGCGTCAAAACACAAGTCAAGTGATCATTTACGAAGTGACGAGAACAAAGTCTCGTCACAAGCGACTACGAGAAGTACTTCTTCCAGCGCAGGCACAATGCCTGGATATTTTCAGTGACAGTCGCTTGTGTATAGGTTACCAATCAGGATTCACCATTTACTCTCTCATGGGTGACCAGCATCCCCAGTCGTTGGTCCATCCTGATAATCAAATGTTGGGCTTCCTTGCGTACAATCCGGTAAGAAACATAGCCACACTTTACGCTTAAATATGTCCAGTGTGTTTTACTATTCATGTTTTTTAAATTTATTCTGGGTTCATTAGGTGGATGCGATGTGTGCCATTGAGTTGCCTCAGAACGAGTTCCTTCTCGTTTTCAACACCCTTGGCGTCTTTGTCGATCTCCAAGGGAGGAAAAGCAGGGATAAAGAGATCATGTATCCAGCCATCCCGTTGGCGGTTGCATGTTCCGATGGAAATTTGCTTGTCTACAGTGACACGCACGTGGACGTCTTTGATTGCACCTCAGGAGAGTGGCTTCAAACCATTAACTTAAAGAAGAGTAAACCGTTGAGTAGGAATGGGGCCGTGAGCATTGCCTTCATTATGGATTATCCGCATGTTGTCTACCTGTCCAATGTCATTAGAGGTAATACAAATCCTGTACAACTGAAAAGTAACATTAATTTTAAAATGAAAAATTGTCACTAAAAAATAAATCCTTTTCGTTATAGCTGATATGGTTCGGATTCCAGACTCAGATCTCCAGTTTTCCAGACAGAGAGCTAGAAGGAAATTTTCCGTTAGGGAAAATGCTCGAGCAGCAAGAACGTGAGTACAACGCAACCTATTCCAAACTTACATGAAATAAACGCGAACAAATACATATTATAAAACAATCTACATTTAATTAAAAATCACTACACATTTACATAAATAATTTACATAAATGCACGAGTTCAATCTACCACATTTTGACAAAAAAACGTTTCAACATGGTTGTTGTTAATGATGATGATATTTAACGTATTATTATTATTGTGTATAAATTATTTGAATGGGGGCTCCAAATAGGAAATTGAAGCTGCTTCTGGAAAATCAGCAAATTATTCGGTTAGTTTTGGAGGGACTCATCTATAAAACATTTTTCTTCGTTGTTAAATAGTTTTACGTGTGTTTTATCTAGATTTTTAGAAAAAAAATATTTCAATCCCCTTTAATCTTTACCCCTTCATCCTTCAAACCTTGTAGTAAAATTTAATTTATCTATCAAGTAGTACAAAGTTTACCTGTATGCGCATGAGTGGAGAAAGTGGTAAAAGTGGAGAAAGCGGTGAAAGTGGAATTTTAGGGTGAACTGTAGACGGTTTTTTGATAATTTAAAAAAGTATAATTTAGTATGAACGAAAGTTGTTAACAAAATGCATTAAAAGTTTTAAAAGAATCATATTACCCCACTTCCCTGTAGTTCCAAAAGCATATATAGTCCTCCAAACCGTTTGTGTGCTGCTGATAATAATATATGCTATATACTGTAAATTTACAAATAACATCTTATGCTATTTACTAAAACGTTTAGATTTTAAGAACAAATTTTTTCGGTAGATTGAGTCAAATTTGCACTTTTGATTTTGCTTTTGTATAATAATTTATTGGAAGATTTGTGTCAAGGGAAATATTTTTAACGTTAAATTTTGTTCGGGAATATTAGGAATACGGACAGGAGATCTCGAATGATATCCGCTCCTTCCAACTTCAACCACATTAGTCACATGGGTCCTGGAGACGGGATCCAGATTCAGCGACTGATGGACTTGCCAACAACTCTGGAAACGGCAGATAATCCTCCAGTGACAGTGACTCCTGCACAACAGCAGCAAGGAATGCAACGAGTTCGGAGCATGCTCCAAAGCTCAGCTAGTCGCTTTTCACCTTCTCAGCGGCCATACCCGGAGCCACCTCGACGTTCTCTCAGCCATCAAGGCGCCATGCCGGCAGGTGTCGGTGGACAACCTGGTCATTACAACGGTGTCAGCCCACCGCCTGGTCTTCCACCTAGGAGACCCATGGTTCCTCCGCCAATGCGTCCAGTCACACAACCAAAGTCACCTACAGATCACCATCATCCAGACGTAATAATAATTATCATAATTAATAATTACATATTTAAAAGGCATATTTCCTAAAACATCAATTTTTCATCTCTTGCATTTTCAGGATGGAGGTCATGATGGCAGCCCTAGACATTCGCTGACATCGAACAACAGCTCGAATCTGAGTAGCCCCCCAAGCCCGCGTGGGGATCAAGGTTCTTCCAGTTATGAAAGTCAGGCAGAAAATGTTGCAGAATAGTAGCCGCAGCAGCAGTGTTTTTCGTCTCTGTAGTTTATGAAAACCATATATTTACCCAAAATAATTATTATTATTGACACCATTCACACAACAGTTATTAATTTATATTGATTATTATTACAAGTAAAAATATCTTAAATGGTATTAATAATCTTGATCATGTCACACTATATTTTAGTGCACCTTTACAACAAAAAAACCTTTTTTGTTAAGGTTTTATCATAATCACACATACTGTCACATTATTATGTATTATTCATTAATCCAATTTATAAGCGCCTGTGTATATTATTTATATAAAAAGAAATACCTCTACATACACACATTATTATATATTTAATAACCGTATTAACTGTATTATGGACTGTAGACACTTGTAACGATTTATATAACCGTTGTCGGTGTTGCATTTAAATTAACAAAATAAAAATGGAACAACCAAAAAAAAGTCGTACAGTGCAGTACACAAGTAGACAATGCAGATGAATAATTATGATGAAACCAAAAAAATCAAAACGTACGCAAAAATGATTAACAAATTAACGTAGTAGAGTTTTTAGTGACATTAATTAACTGAAATACTAAAATGCGTTATATAAAAAATACATATTAAATATATAGTTAATTAACGATAAACACTTTTTTGTGACATAATACACACGAGAAATTGATTATGCTTAAAAAAATCTTAAAACAGTGTTCCTTCGACAAAAAGTGTTTTTTTAGCAATTAACTTTAAAAACTTTTCACACAAGAAGGAAAAGAAAGGCAGCATCATTTTTTAATCATGCTCTTTAAACATGAATAATTAAATTGTAAATATGAAGAAAGAAAAAAATCGTAGTAAGCGTTTTGAAAATGACCTTCATATATTTAAATAATATATTTAATTATAATCTTTATATAGCAATGCAGTTTTTTGTACTAAACTAACAATATTAAATTATTATGATTATACTCTCTACTTAAATATTATATCATCAATCAACAACATAAACAATGTTTTTTGCTACTGTTGCTATTTATTTATATACTACCAAAAAAATGAAATCATGTTGTGTATTATAAAAAAAACAGATCAACAATTTAGAATTTTAAAAATTATACGGATAATTAAAAACAAGTTTTTACAAACGTAGTAAACGAATCACACACAAAATATCATCATCATAATTTTTAAAAAAAAGTCGGAATAAAAGCAGTTAAAATTTAAAATATTATGTACTCTTTACTCTTTTTCTACTGTTTTACAAGAAAGCTTAAAATATATACTTAATTATCATCTTCATAAAAATACAATTAAAAACAATGAGTGTATTCATATCTTTCGTAGAGATGCTATTAGGTATATACATACAAACAACCTAAATTATTCTTATAGTTAAAAAATTTTATTATTATAATACCAAGTGCAAAAAATGTTTATTAATTACCTCTCATGCATAATCAGTCACTTTATATAAAAAAAGTGTTTTTTTGTGTTTCTTGTATTCAATTTACTTAAACTGTTCATCTTTATTTTTATTGTCTTTACTACACACAAAAATAAATGGCTTTCACAGGAATGAATAAATAAGCGTGTTATAAGATTGCTTTTGCAAAAAAATAATTTTTCCTTAATTTATCTTTAATTTGGAAGGTGATTAAAAAAATTGTTGGAAAAAAGGAAAGTATGTAAAAAGCCACGCAAAGGTCATGGTATACAGTAAAGTATGATAATAAAAAGTGAATAAGATTGAATGAGTAAAATAGACTGGATATTAAAAAAAAGCGTTAAAAAAATGTAAAGTGTAGCTAATTAGATTTTCTATATGAAAAAGTTGGAAAAGTATTTTAGGAAGTTGGTTAAAAATTATTACAACAAGGTGCGTGTTATATAGTGTAGAAATGTACATCCTGTAGAACTGAAGATGATCGATCAGATTATCGACGAAATATTTAAAGCTATTTAAACCAATAGACGTGTAATGTGTAGAGAGAGAGAAAGGTAATTAAAAAAAATGTTAACTTGTGTGAGTATCATCGTCGGATTCAGTTTACGCAGCAGTTTAAAGAATGAAAAGGAAATGACACAGTGCTAGTAGGATTTAATTTGTGACACAGTTAAAGTTAGTATAATAAATATGGTTATTATATAATGCATTTCTTTTTGTTATGATTCGTATGATTATTTTTGAATGTAAAGCAACTTTCTAAATAATATGATTATATTGCAATAATATATATTTTTTAATTGTTAAGAATGACACTAACAAATTTTTTTCTTATAATAACTTATTATATTACCAAAACCACACATGAACGATAAAAGAAATTTATTGTTATCTTTTTTTGTGAAGAGATCAAATAGTAGTCACAACCAAAAATGGTATTATTATTAATTACAAAAAACATGGATAAAGTTATTTATAGTGTTTCACAGCACCCCATACACACAACTTAATGTACTATTTATTATAGAAAGAAAAACATATTAAACGATTAACCCCACCTTTTTTACCAAGCAGCATTAAATGATTATTAAATTATTATTTTTTAGTAATTAATATCGTAATTAAATAAATTGAAAAGATAATTAAATAATATGAAACTTTTTCCTACACACAATAATCCCTGTTTGAAAGAATAAAAAAACATGTGGAGTGTGTTTTTTGTGTATGAAAATTTTTGGGTAAAACAATCGGCAGGAAAAATAATATATATAGTAAAACCAAAAAAACTAATTTAAAATTGTTTAAAGAAAAATTGGTACATTTAAGTGATTTGACACAAGAGCAGTAGCAAAAAAATGATAATTATTATTTGATGAAAAGGTAAATGATTTGTATGGATAACTGATATAATAATAATAATAATAATAATTGTTACGTTTTATCTCTTCATATTTATCATGTATGAAAATAGCTTTACTTTGTGATACCTGATTTTTTTGCTGTTTTTTCTATATTACTACTATTAAAATGTTATAATTATCTATATAAAAACCGGACCGGTTGCATAATATATTGGAGACGAGAGAGGTGAATGATTGTCACTCACTTGGAGCCCTTCAATTTTTTCGCAAAGTGTGCATAAAACCGTGTAAATTGTTTATATTCTAAACATATTCATATGAAAATTTCCATGGATCACGCATACATACATCAACGTGTCATGAATATTATGTCGGAAATTCCGAAAAAAAATTACCTGTGTACCAATTTTCAGCTCTTAATTCTCCTTTTTTTTAAATTTGACCTTTGCGATTTCAAATTGACCTTTGGTGTCGAATTTTTATTTCATGATGTTCCTCATGCCAAAAAGTACCTGTGTACCAATTTTCAGCTCTTAATTCCCTTTTTAAAATTTGACCTTTGCGATTTCAAATTGACCTTTGGTGTCCAATTTTTATTTCATGATGTTCCTCATGCCAAAAAGTACCTATTTACCAATTTTCAGCTCTTAATTCCCCTTTTTAAAATTTGACCATTTGCGATTTCAAATTGACCTTTGGTGTCCAATTTTAATTCCACAATGTTCCTCAGGTCATACTGTACACGTGTACCAATTTTGGTGTCTTAAATCCGAAGAATAACAGTTAAAATAATCACATAAAAAATGTCCGACTCGCCGAAAAAAAGTTTCATAAGTTTTACTCTGTCGACCTAGTATCGGTGGCTGGGAAATACTTCATCGCTCATCCACGTCTGTCATGGACGCAAAGTAGATTCACAATAGTACAGAAACAGGTGGATTTTCTTTAGCCTTTGATTTGCTAAGTAGACGGTTTTCTGTTGGTGATGATGATACGATCCGCCGGTACGATCATGCTGCTGCTGGAGGCAGTGCGTAATCTTTGAAAATAATTTCATCTCCAAAAATCTTTCTTGTCCATTTTATTTTCATTCTTGTTGTTGTTCGCGCTTTGGTGATTGAAAAAAAGGTGTGCATATTAGTAAACCTTCTTTGCTGAACTCACTGTGAGACTTTTGTATGAAATGAGAAAAGAAAACTGAAATGTATGAACAAGCCAAGCGAGAAAAATCCTATTTGCACACCATTTTATTTATCATTATTAAACATTTTAGCTGATCCCTTTTGGTTTGTTGGCTGGACAGAAACTGCGGAGAATATAGCTGAATGAGAAGATATGTGAAACCGAAGACGTTACCGTATTTTATAGGTTTCTAAAATACGAACAATAAGGATTCTCCCGTGTAATAAAATGAAATACGAGTCCAATATTACACCCTATCTACCACAACAACCACCACCAACATAACAAAATGTAACAACAATGACAACAGGTGAAAAGGATTGTGATATCGGTTTTATATGTCCAACATATCAGGATACTTATTCATCCGATTTGCATTGGCCGTCGTAATCAAAAATTAAACCTTTCTTCT
>JAHZMV010003589.1:0-13388 GCA_027743765.1 Coecobrya sp. COE2
CGTTGTGTGAAGGAGGGTGCATTCCCTGGGATTTATCATGTAACCAAAATTTGGAAATTAAAGTGAGAATACAAGTTCATGGCATTATCATCATCAGCATGCATTAGATTCGTAAAAGATCAGCCATGAACCAATGCAAGGTTTGTACTTTTGTAGAATTGTCGACCCCTAAAGCAATCCTATATTCTACAGAATGCATTCAGAGGCCAAGCAATGATGATTCCAAAGTTCCATATTACAAAGTGCAAACCACCGCAGAAATTCAACATAGGTATGTAATCTAAAAACAAAGTGTGTATGCAAACGCAAGGAAATAGAAAAAAATTAAATCATAGGGTCAAAAAGTACATTTTACAACAAAGCGACATGACACAGACATTACATTATACTCTTGTGGTAGGTAAATTTTATTCAGGGGCGAACTTATCGTCAAAAATGGAAACTTACCATAATATGTGTTTTGTAACTTAGTATCCCGTCTTCCTTCTTTTTAGTAATGAGGAGCATTTTGTCAAAGAGGAAGACATGTCGAAGAGCTTTGGCACCATAAGCACGGAACGTTCCCTCGGCACACAGTTCTCCATACGTGGTCAAATCTTCACCCTGTAGAGAGGATAAAAAAACAGTAGGATCACCATTCAGTAAATCATTATTATATGAGCAGCCCCTTGTGACTAAATTTTGTCATATAAACAGTACACTGATCTGATGGCTATATAAATATCATATATCACATACATATTCCAACATGAAGCATGTATGTATACGCGAGCAAAATATATGCTGTTTAAGTCACTATTAATCATAAAAAACAATTTCCACCCACTCGCAATATTTGACACTAGAGGTACTAAAGATGAGTTTCTTTCAGTATTTTTACATTATTGCACGTATGCAAGAGCAATATTCCTGATGAATTAGGTGGCTTCCAATGCATAATAAAATGATGTTGCTTTCGCCATTTACACTTTTTGGAATGTAATAACCATCAAGGTAACTTAATTAAGCATACATAGCCTCGCAGTTCTCCTTCGTTGTCTTTTTATGACCACCGTTACAAATCAAATTTTAATGGAATCATTCACTTCACTATGACCTTTGCTTTCAAATAACGGCAACAATAACTTTAGGGCTGATGGTTACAGTGAGAAAATTAGCCAAGCCGAAATAAATGGAATTTGCGTGTTCTCATTTGCCTGAAACGCATATTTGAACTGTGGAAACTACTGTCAAAAATTGTTCTTTGTTTTCCTGCATAATGGACAGTAATACAAAAACATCGTTCCTTTCGGCTATACAATTGAACCGTTACAACAAAACAAACTAACCCGGTTTTATGTACCCAAGACAGACAACTAGCCATAAGAAATCAAAAAAAGTGCTTATGATAAAGTAAAGAAAATTACCTCAAGAAATTTACGTTGTTTAGTGCGTAATGCGTGCGCATTGTACATTAACTTAGATTCTTCCTTGCCACGCACCAGATAATGGCTTTATTGTCATACGGCGAAATAAGCAGCGAATCTCAACATTTAATTTACATATTGACCTAATATTGTATGCCCATTTATGTAGAAGTCACTATGAATCATTATGACCAACCATAATATGACATTTTGAAATATTGGCTACGATTTACTCAAAGAAATCCTTTCAGATTGTTTAGTCAGCAACAGAGATTTTTTTTGAATCGCCTGAGTAAAGTGAACTGCAGTTACAACTATAAGAGAAAAAAGTAAGTTCCTGTCATAAAATGTGCTAAAAGAGGTGTTAAACGTGTAACCCGCTTTATTTGACCCGTCTACACTCATGCATAGCCAAGTCAGTCAAACATTTGCAACGGTAAACTTAAATTTCTACAGACTTGTTATTTGGTATGTAGCATGGAAAGTCATATTTTACATTTCAACAAAAACCATGACAGGTGTGCATTCTTCCTAAAAGAATGTGTCAGTGTGTTCTTCAAGGGAAATGGTTCCAATGATTCAGACGTAAGACGGAACCGCTGCTGACAACGACTTTTACCTTATAAAGAAAATCAAATACTTTAAAGGAAATATGGTATTGCAGAGAACCTGAGTTTGAAAGAGGTCATTCATGTGCATTAGTTTGTGTACACTGGCCGCATTGTAAAACCCCTTTAACTAAACAATTGAATTCATGTACTACACCTTGTAAAAAAGTTTGCCGAAGATGTACTTGTGACGTTACGAATAGTATTGAGAATACTCAAGTTGAAATATTACTTTGCGTATGTTGAGTCCGTGTCCAGCAGAATCTATAAGCTGACGAATAATCATAATCATGCCAGTGAATATTACGAACACTCCCTTATGTGATTTCACTTTGTCAGGCTATACGAATATGTATATATGGCAGACGGCATACGAAGTGATGAATATTTTCAATGATAAGTATTACTAAAATGACATCTGTAAAAGAAATTTTGTTTCATTCAAAGCTTGGCATTGACTGACGAGCAACTATATTTAGTCATGAGTGCACATACAAAGGGTTTAATGTATCAGTCTGGAGTCTGGAGCATGAATGTACGAAGTTCATTTCGATGTGGAGTGAATGATGCACTCTAAGAAGAGGCTTTTGTTGCATCTAAACCGTTGCGCTGCATTACATACCTTCACACAAATGTATTACAATGCAACTCTACTAAATACTTAAAATTGTAGTCAATTCCAGATTCGTTTAGAACGCTGCACTTTTCGTCATGATTGTTTGTTACGGCTGCAGTTGAAGTGCTATGTTGTTATTTGTGGAAGTGGAGGTGATGATGAATAACTTAAAATTCCACTTGTGCACATCCCTCGTGAAAATTTCTCTTCATAAAAGGCAGTTTCATCCCTATATTGCTTTGTTTGATATGACGTGATGATAATTTTAAATCTGCTATGCAGCGAATGTTTTTTATCAAGGGTATTTATAAAAGATACCGATGATGACGACGAGAACTCCAAAGCGCTTGGCATATTCAAATTCAAAGCGAATTTTCAACATTTCAATCTCGTGGATTATTACTTGACAGACAAGCGAGCTGCCCCTTTTGCTTGCACTATGCCTTTGTAAATTCCTTAGGGTGTTCATGTGTCAGCACGTTTTTTGGAGAAATTAAAAGGATATTAAACAATGATTCTATTAAAAACTTAATCATATTGCTGTATATAGACTGTCAAATAATTTTAAGGTTTCTTGTTTTATGCTTTCCATGAATAAATAACCATAATAGATCCTTGTTCCTAAGTTCATGAAAAAATAGCATTTTAACCATATAGTAGTAATACATAATCAACAAAGCTCTAATTAATTTAAATATTTTAATTAAACTTTTTCATTTAAGGATGGTAGATGTGAATACGACCGGTTTCTTTCGTATAACTTTCTCTTCAAGAAAACACGTCATCGCTAAGCACTACTCTAAACTTAAATACATCAGGTTTCTCCCTAAAAGCATTACTAAAATTGATCTTTACCTGCCATCCATACAACAAGGATTGGATCTCCTGGACCCTCACTGCGTGCTCGTGTCTTCGTTTCATGTCATTGATGTGATGAGCGATATTCGTCATTGCTGATAATGCCTCCACAATGACATCGTACCCGTCAGTCCCGTGATCATAAGTTTTGACAATGTTCTGAAAAAGATGATGCAAGAATTATTGACAATCATTAGGTAAATATTCTATTTTACGATTATTCTATCAACGGGAAAAATCACATTTTTCTATCATTTTAAAGATGACTTAATCATTAGGACTGAATCAAAATGTCATCGCTCCATAGGGGGTTAATAATATATTATAGTTATATACGAGGGGAGAGATAAATGTCACAATAGGCAACTTTGTCAATACATTGTACATTCCATATTTCAACAAATGCTATTAGAAAACAAGTCCTATTTATAAATAATTGTATATAGGTATGTACGAAGAGAAAACATTCACCTTTAAACATACCAACAATAGTAAACCCACTGACCTATAAGAAAAATTTCATTTGGTAGGCTTTATTTGGGGGCCATTCTCCATTCATGTAATTCATAGCTGCACGAAATGATAAACAACAATACTTGGTCCACCATGAAGGAATCATTTATGTTGAATTTGAAAAAGTAGTAGAAGTTCACCTGTGACATTATACATGCCAACGAGAGATAAGAACGATGGGATAATGACAATCATTTTTTTTATTAAAATAGAACAGGACACAATCGCCCGTTTTATATGATTCCCATATTTTCAAGTCATTCTTATTAGATATTCTCCATTCGTCATCATACTAATTTAGAAGTTGTTCACATTGTTAGTTTGAATTTATATGCGTATATTTGTCTTTGTATCAAGTACAAAAAGTTCTAAGTTTCTACGAACAATGCTTACATTCTTATACCTTGCGGTTTGTATACTTAATACTGTTTAAATGCATGCGGGTAAACACTACACGTGTGGATTTGATTTAAGAAGACAACACTGTTTTTAGATGATTGATAGACTAAAATATAAACCCAACACACAAGTTAAGTCAAGAGTCACTCAATTAGAAAATTATTCATTCCGCATTATTTACCAACTTTGCTGATGATGGTGGGTGACTTTGCATAAAACATGTATGGTTTGTGCTCGCTCACGAAATGCCGCTTTTGATTTGGGATTTTGTCATTGTTGCACAGGTATTTTATCTGTGCAGACCAAAATGTTTGATGAGTGTGATGATGAAGTGTTTTTACTGCCTATTCAGCGAAAACTAAAATAAAATACAAACTTCGGTTTGTTCTTTTGGACGATGATGTTCATAATAATAATGCTGCTGTATATTTCTGCATTGGTGGAACGAATGACTACTTTACAAAGGCTAAAATGTGTCTTTGTGTGCCGCAAGCTGTGTGTGCTCTGCCGCTTTTCACTGCTTTTTCCGCATTGATGAGCTTGAAAGTAAAACGTTACGTGATCATGACATTAACAGCAAACGAATCTAGTGATTATTCAGACTGTGAGCTGGCATTAATGTGTAGAAGGGGAAAATTCTTGATTCTTTGCAAGTTTCATTACTATCCAATATGCATTCTCATTAATAATAAAAAAACATGCAGTTCTTGTACTTATTTGTACATCAAGAAAAAATGTTGATTTTGCTGAAGGATACAAAAAGTTTTCCTTGTGTGGCGCTTCCTTGTTTGCCTTGAACTTGATTTTATTTGCAAGCTTGAAATCATCTTTGAAATGCATACTTAGCCTTGCTAGAATATAATAACGATATAGAGAAGTAGAAAGTCAAGAACTCTATACAAACAATACAATAATATGCATGAACTAAAATATCATGTTATTTATGTAGATACAAACAAACGTATATCCGTTGTCGCTGGGAAAAACTAACAAGGAAAGACAGTTTAGAGAATCTGGGTCCATGTAAAAAATGTAAAAAAGGAAATCGTGATCTTGGTGTTCCGTTGACACACAAGTCCAATGACCAAGTGAATTGCTTGGATGATTGGTTGAAGTTCACATTTTGGACCTTTTTCAATATAGGTATGAATGACAGACTGATTTAATGCAATTATACGTTTTTCTTTTCTCTTTTACAAAATAATTTTTATGAATTGCCCATTTATGCATGTCTGATAGATAAATATCTGCACATGCAATAATAATGCACTACCCTTTTTAAAATCTGAAGTTCTGTTTCTTTTACTTTTTATTACCGGCTAAAAATGCAAACTAGGTTTCGTCATAAAAAATCATAAAGTATCTTTTGTCATGTAATATTCTAACCATCACTCACTCAACATCAAATAAATGACGCGAGTGTATGTGCTCATTATAACCAAGTCATATAAAACACCTAGCAATTTCTAATGCAAATTTATCTTGTGCTGTACTCACTTAACATCACTCGTGTCAGCCAGTTAACTTGCTCAAGTCAGGTTTTATTGACATAGCACGGTCAACGGAATGTGTAGTCTCGAGTATGATCATCGTCACCGTTCGCAAGAAAAATGAATTTTAATGACCTTTTCATCCTTTATTATTGCATACTTTGTGTTGTTTGTAACTTGCCAGAAACCAGAAACAGATTAGCTAAATGCTAAAAGTATGATGTATACAGCTTACAAAATTGCAAATAAATTTCATTGTTTCGCTTGTAAACTATTATTGGCTTGTTTTACCTCTCCATCATGAGTAACACTTTACATTTGTTGGATGATACATTTAACTTTGACTTCTGCTTTCCAACTCAGTGACTTTTAGTAGTCGGCGACCAACAAATAATTATAGAAAACTGCAGCGACATAATCAAGGGAAAACTTGCAAATGGCATATAAAATGCAAGAGATATGACAATGGCACAAGACCAATAAAACAATGTTATAAAAATGTTTACATAAATATTTCACAAACCTATTAAAATGGGCTTTCTATTGTTTAGGAAATTCCTAGGTTATGGTTATATGGCCTTGCTTGCAATACACGTGCCTTGTTTATAAGATTGAATACTTTTTACCCAAAGCATCCGCTGTGTATCATTTCATATCAGCAAAAGTTGAAAATTGATTTTCATTACTACGACGGGCATTCTCAATCATCAGCGTTTTCATTCTCAAGTTCAAGGAAAATATTATGCTACAATTATTATTTACGGCCTCTTTATGCCCTTTTGCGACATTGATGAAATGACTACGTAGATATCCTCATCCATCATCAAACAATTTCATCCCTGGAAGCTATGTGTGTTCGATTACCACATTAAATGAAAGTGCACCCTCATTAAATATAAGTGAATGCGTTTACTTTAAGAAAAAGCATGTATAAGCCTTTCAATTTGAAAATTCGTGAGGGAGCCTGCACAGTAAAATATTGTCAACAAACTTCACTTTTTTATTAAGCAATGAAAAATTAAAACTTCTATCATAAACGTGACATTATACGCATCATTTGAAAAATAAGAGACCGCATGGAATACACTACATTATTAACAATAATGGAGCAACTTTGTAACTTTTCCCGTATAATTAAGCTTTATATAAAAAGTTCCCGTGAACGCAATTTAAGTAAAAAGCACCATCATTAATCAATATAAAATGTATGCAATTCGTATAATCCGTATTGAAAATTTTAAAAGGGGCGAATATGCAAAATTGTTGAGAACTTTATAGCATGTCGTGATATGACCGTCACACACGCAACGAAGTGCCCTTCATCGATTCCATATACTAAGAAGTTTTGATTTTGTGAAGGTTTCAAACGTGTCAGCCCTGCGGCCTGAATCAAAAGTGTGACTGTGAGAAAGATGAAATTGGTTGAAGGAAAAATCGCAATAAACAGCTTGCCACACAAAAAAGAATCAAATCTTTGCTATCTGACGATGAATCTGATGACGGTTTTGATCTGATAATGGGCGACGATGAGGATGATGCTTTATAGAAGCTGAAAGTGTGCCCCTCTAAGCAGGAAACCACGAAATCATTTTAAAACCAGGTTGATGTTTTAATAACATAATTGTAATACTTAGAAATTCAATGTCTGTCTAAACACATATTCAATTTAACAATGTGCCGTCATCACCGTCATCGTATAAAAAAATAGTTCAAGCAGAATATTTTACTAAAAGTTTATAAACTTGTGAATGCAGGTTACACTGAAAGCCAGTGTCGATAGACAGCAAGTTGTCAGACGAGGAAAATCAGAAACACAATAATGAAAGCATTTCTCTTAAAATTCATCATAAATACAGCGCAGTGTAAAGTAAGTACATCCATCATCAAGATACGCTCCCATCCAGTTTGCTTCCTTTTAACATCCTTGTTATTATCAATTTATTCAAAAAAAAATACCCCCTCGAAACATTATGCAGCAACATCTAATCATCACTTCACTTTAACTAGATACTTACAATAGTTGATTTCAAATTGCAATGTGTACTTTATCATTATGATTATTTCAGTTGCCGATCCAGAATAAATTAAGTATAGTAATAAAAAGTACAACTAAAGCCACAAATATTGTTGGTGACTTATTGACTATTATTTCACGCCCAGTGCGCTTTCATTCCTAACTACATCAAAGTAGTCATTGTTGTCATCAACGCCAACAAGACCATCCCTTAATAAATCTTTTGAGGCTAAAGTTCAGGTTCAACCGTTTTTCATTTTTGAAACAGAATAATAGAACATTTGCCTACATATTCATTCCGGTTCTTTGTATTCAAACTGCACCTATTACGCTTCTGAATTCCTATGAAGGATTGCATTTTCTGTATATTTCTAGAGAAAATTGTGTATTTTTATCTGGCAGATTATCAATGCAACAGTCAAATATGCATTAGGGCTATATTATATATACCTACCAATAAAATCAGGAAATGACTGAATCAAACGCGTGCCTTTGGCTTATTTGGCAATAATACACGGAATACGTGTTTGTATCCTTATAAACTGTTTGGCAGATAAGGTTGAAACAAAAACGTGAAGTATGCAATTAGTCAGTACACCTCGACAGACTGCTTTGTTGTTTTGAGAGGGTTGATGTTTTTGACGGCTGCTGCTACGGTACATGTTCCTATTCAACAGACTGGAAACACGCCTTTGAAACAGGGCATTTTAAAAGTACAAATGATTGTTTTCTGCCATTAAATGTGAAATATTTCCCAAAGTACAATCGACGCATCAATGATTTTGCGGACAACAAAGAAATAAAACAAGAAGAGAAGAGGAATAAATTGAAACAAAAGACAGTTGGAGAGAGAGGGGGAGGCAAGAAAATGATGCTTTTACGTGCTTGGAACAGTTAACAGCTTGCGAGAGATGTTACTGACTAGGTTTGTGTCAGTGTCGGTATTTGAAGGAAAAGGTAAAATATACAAACAGAATCTCATAATGTAGTTTCGTACTCATCTTGTATTCCACCCTCATCTGACACTAAAAGGAAAAAAAGGTGTAAAATGATGGAACATTATTCCAGAAAGAAACAAGAAACTCTAGCAATGCAATTTAAAAAGATTAATTGTTCAGAATTTTGTGAAAGTGCAAGTTCTTGTTCATTGCATGTTGCTTGATTTCTTTGTGAATTTTCAATGAAGCATTACTGCGTGTGTTCGTGGTTCATACCATGTCATGATTGAGTAAGTACAGACGCAAAAATAAACAATGCTTAAAAAGGTAAAAGCAAACGCAACGCAGGGATATAGAAATGTTTCAGATTGTAAGGGTTTTTAATACTTGAATTAAAGAACATGATAATATAATAGAAATCGGTTCGTAATGTGTGTTGAGTTGAAGATACTGTCAAATTGGAACTTTAAACCTTAAAATTTTTGTTCATTTCCCAATAATTGTGTACCCATATCATAAAAATCCCGTTTGATGTCATGTCAATTCTTTGAAAAATTCTACTTTAGAAATGTTACGCCCACATATTTATACACACATGACACGGTACTTTCTTCCACTTTTACATTGCGTGCCTCTGTGCACACGTTGCGCAAAACAAAAAATCCGGTTTTAAGAGTAAATCTTACATAAATGTTATGTGGTAGTTGAGAGGGGTGAATTATGCAAGTTGAATAAATATTTGCTACAAAGTAATTTGTACATACAACATAATATGTAACGTTTGTTCATTGAAAATTACACCTTCTCTCAAAAACATCCTGAAAACAGGAAGTATTGCGTATTTGTTAGTTTGACTTTTCTACCTAAATTGCCAAAATATTTTACATCATGTCGGGAGTGTGTCCTGTGAAGGTGTACAGACAGAAGATATGACGCAAGCGACAGTAAACGGACAAGTACATGACATAACAATTCTAGTAATTATGAGTGACATTCTGACAACTCATACATAAGGAAATGAAGACAAAAACATACATTGGATATCGGACGTCGGGAAAATATTTTTTTAAAGGATGAGTTTAAACGAAAAAATATAAATCAATATCATGTTTTTATTTTTTGGCAGTTGTTTTTGTGAACCAAAGTTGCCAGAATGACTAAATATCAGTCAGAAATCTACAAATAGCATTTTATTTATTTCCTTTACTAAATCTCGAAAACATTTTCTGTTATACTTTGCACTGATTTTAAATCTAGCTGATTGATTTTGAAAGGGAAAGGGAACCATATCATAGTGCAATTATTACAATGCTAAAACAATAACAATGTACACAACCACATCCTCTTTTCGCACACTTGTCTAAAGATTGCAGTAGTGTAGAGCAGACTATGTATTTACTTTTACAATTGTAAACACCAGGAATAAACAGGACATTTGAAGCATTTTTTGCAAAATGTAGCCGCTGGCATTTTCGTGCAAGTGGCTCGTCCAACGTCGTCATACTTTAGTACGCGTGACGTTACATGTCATACAACATTTCAAGCAGAGTCTATACGTACAGCGTCTTTAGTTTGTTGCACGCATGACAAGTTGTGTTATGAAAATTGGCCAATATTGAAATAAATAAATGAAATGAGATGTGTTTTTATGCAACTGTAAATATAATTGTATGTTTCATTCATGTTAAGTGAACAAAACTTTAGAACGTTTTGGGGGTTTTCATCGGTCCTTCTTTTATTAGATTCTATCAATAAGATGTTTGAGAAAATTGCAAACTGTATTACAAGCGTCGTTATTATTTCATTTGATATGATCATTTTATAATAGATCAGATATGAAGCATTTAATTTAATTTCTTGGGACAGGCAAATATGAACATTCTTACGGTAAAAGATTTTTATAGCTATAAAATGTTTAAGATTTGTGAATATGATGATTCATGAAAAGATTCATGCAACGGTTTTGCAATGTAAAGATATTAATTAACTTCCGATCTGATTACGTCAAATTGTGTTTTGAATTCTGACTTAGGTCACTGCCACCTTGCCATCTGAAGAGTCAGGCTCAGTACGCAGGTGAAAAGAAGTTGGGTGTTCTTATCTAAGCGTGCAAATAATTTATGGATACTAAAATTGCTGTAATTTGTTCTCTCTACAATTACCTCGCAGAGAAACGGCTTCATGTGTAAGTGTAAAGTAGGCATATTATTCGCTCTTTTAACCATGCCCACGCAAACAAAATACTTTACTGTAATCAAATTGCTTTAGCCAGCCGAACTATAACGCTATGCGTTGATCTTATGTGATGTAATAGGAGAAAGGTTTAACATAAATTACTCTGGTGGATGTAAACTATAATGAACAATCATAAAAATATACCTTTGTAAGTCATGAAGTCCCGCAATTACTCACTACCTCAACATAAATATTTTGCACCCCCTACACTGCATAAATTCGCAAAATTCGACCGTGACAATGACATTATCACGTATAGAGCATATTATACATAACGCTATTTTAAAACTCATTGTTCATGCATATAGTTATAGACAGCAGCCTCATTTTAAATGTGCCAAATACTCATTGCATGTATATTTCAATCATATTCACACCAGCATCCATTTATTGTTCGCATTTTCCTTTTCGATTGTCTCCACTTCACTTTTGCTACTTCTTCACTTTTGATGAGACTTCAACTGGGAAGATTAAAATGTTGCTTTGATTTTTGAAAGTGCTTTGTCATTTTCCTCTTTTGTGCTGCAGAATTACTCTTTCTTTAATCCCCCGACTTATAACCGAATCCGTTTTACTATTCATTGAATTTTGCAAATAGGTAGCTATGAACTTTTATGAAACCACGAAAGAGTAAACGTGAATATGATATTAACAAATGTTGATAGTACACCTGAATATTAACTTTACTACGCATGAAAATTCCACTACAAATTCGTAGCATAAAAACTAACTAATGTTGACTGATATTACAACAAATATATGCTTATGCAAACATTATTTATGAATGTTATAAAACTGATGTTTCAAAATTTCAAAAGACAGAAAAAATGCAAACTTACCGTGGGTAGTTGGTACAGTATTGGGTGTAAATTGAGAAACCTTCATTTTTTCGAACAAAGCATTGGGCAACCATAACAGGATCCAGTCCACAACCTTCCAGTTCTTGAAGGAATTCACTAAAGAAAACACAAATTCCATTTTATTACAAGATAGTTTATTTATTAAATAAGCATCAGATAAGAATATGAAAATCAATTAATTGAAATTACCTATTAAACTGATGAATTTGTTCAATATTACTGAAAAGTTCTTTCACATCGTCCAGTTGAAGATTTTCATCCAGATTGTCTCGCCAATATTCCAGGTAACCCTAAATCATTCAATAATAATATCGATTAAATATGTAATAAAACGATCAACAATTCATTCTCAAATATACCCCTTTCATTTGCGACCACGTTAAATTTTCTCCTCGATGCTCGATGTAATAAGTTGTTAAAGCATTAATAAATTATAATCAACTAAAGTTTTAGAAGTCCGTAGAATGCTATTAAAACATGGTTCTCATTTCATTTTTACCCGGAAGTTTTTTTTTTCACTTTTCCCAGCTCAACTCATTATTCCATCATCACGTAAATCTAGTCTGTCTCCAGCTGCGTGCAAATGACTACCTATAACCCGTAGCTTTTACGCTTTTCCCTTTTCATTCGAAAATTGACTGGGTGCAACAGCACCAAAACTGCAACATAGAAGGAGCCGAAATACATCTGCAGCTCACACATAATAATTTCCCACTCCAACAACAACAATAACAAGTGCCACCCCTGAAAGCAAAGTTGACGGAAGAAAATGAGAAAACAACGGGATATTTATTAAGATAGAAGTACAATAGTATCTAGCCAGACGTTAGCTAACCAGACAAACGTAGGATATAATCATAATATAATAATACATAAATCGCGTAAAAACTACAGTAGTAGCGTGGCAGAGTTTATTGCATCCATGTCACTACAGACAGTAATGCTACCAGGATTCCCCAGCAAACACGCATAGATGACATTCCATTGTTATTATTATTACCTTTCTTTTCTCTGCCTCGCCAGTTTTAAGAAGGTTACATCATCCATTCAATTCATTACAACAATCAAAGTAGCAAACAAACTCCCAAGTTTAATCAACTGCAGCAAGGCAAAGAAAGCAATCATTATCTATTAACTACCATATATATTTATTCACGAATCACAAAAGTGACATGTGCACATAATATAATTCCGTATTATTCAAGTATGCCTTTCATATTCCGTTATGCGAACACAACAATATATTATAAGCATAATATTACAGGTCTCATAATAAAAATAATAATACTGGCGCAATAAACTCTTTTTAAAGAGGAATAAAAGAGAGCTCTTTTCCTTCTCCATTGGTGCAGTTCACTACACCCAAATCCGAACCCCACAACAACAACCATTACAGGCAAGAAAAAAGGCACCTTGTGAACGCACACGTTTTCCCATTAGTTCTTATAAAG
>JAHZMV010003590.1:0-13066 GCA_027743765.1 Coecobrya sp. COE2
TTGCTCCGCCAAGATTTTTCTCAAAATGTATCCAGGAATACCCTCTCACTATTGAAAATAATTTTAAATTTGGTTATTAATAAATTTAAAAATCACTCACGGCTTGATTGCTTACCGGAATTCAAAAATGCAAGTTTTTTATTTTCCGACATTTTGGATCTATTGGTTATGATTCCTGATCACTTTCATTTGATTAAAGCAGCAGCAAGCTACACTTTTCACAGAGATACAACTCAGCCAATTATTTCTTTTATATGAGAGTGAAGTTACATTTCAAGCCGATCATTAAATAGTCATTATTTCAATTGTGAACGTGTAAGAATGTAAAAAAACTGATTTTGATCACACTTACCTAGTTACCTACCAACCCTCATTATTATCATTTTTTCAGAAAATGGGGTTATGTATATCATACAGTACTGCTTACACTGCCGAAAACCCATAATGCTGACTTGAAGTGACGTAGTAGGTGCTTTAAATGTAAAGATATTTGTAATTTATGGGCAACAATGAAAATATTATCACTTTATATAGACTTACGCTTCTATAAAATTTTGAAATCACTTCTTTCCCAAGAAACTTTAGCAAAATACTGAAAGGAAATTAGCTTAATTTTGTAAATTCGGTAGTTTGAACTTGACCAAACCATCTTTCGGATTTTTATTTTTCAGAATCATTCATTCTATCCATGCTTGTGTCACGAATTATGTAACTTGTTTTACATTTTGGTGTAGCGACATGTCAGTCATAATAATGGAACCTGGTATTACACAATCACAAAAATATATTGGGCAGTTGTGAGAAAGAATAGTAAATTTTTGTCACGTTCTTCAACCTAGTCTTCGTCAATCACTATTTTGTGTCAGTGAGATGACATTTCGTTTGTACTGCAGCGTTGACATTATCAGTCCGAATATCAAAATAAATTAAGTTTATTAAGCAGCATGAGATGATATTTTTATTAGACAGACGACAAGTGCTTCAGGTTTTTTTCGCTTGTTTTTACCGATGACGTTATACATGTCAAAAATGGAACTAGTTTTATCATCTCTTGCACAGAGTGAATATTTTATTTATTTATTTATTTATTATTTATTATTTACCTGAAGGAGATTTTAAAAAATTAATTTTGAGTAAACAAATGTACTGGCAGCATGCTTCATCCCGACGTAACACAATTTGCAGTGTACATCTATCGATGTGAATTATAGTAGGATGGTATAAAGAACGTCATGTTAATGGGGGTGGATCAAAAATCCACAGCTCCAAAAATCCACTAGTCCAAAAATCCATAATTCCGAAAATCCACAATCCAAAAATTCACAATTCCAAAAATCCATAATTTATTTATGACCAATTAGGTTAGGTTATGTTAGGTTAAAAAACCAAGTAAATTATTTGTGGATTTTTGGACTTGTGGATTTTTGGCTACAATTGTACAATGTATTTTTTGAAGAAATATTTTGTATGAAAACCAGGATGAAGTTAGTTCTGCATACAAAATTATAATTAAGATATTCAGATTTTATAGGTTAATGCGTGTCAGACAATGTAGTTAGTGAGTTCAGTTACATTCTCTATCAGACGATGACAGTTTATGCCATGTGCAAAATTTGAGCTCACAATATTGAAAATTAAAGGCTACAGAGCGCCCCACTTTTTTTGAATTTTTAATCACTCATTTGCTCATATCTGCTTCTGGAGAGGGGTTAAAATAAAAATTTGGTTGGAAAGGTGTCCGTTTGAGGTAATATACAGGTGACGCAAAAATCTGAAGTTTTAAGAAATATAGTAAAACCGATGGTCGAAAACAGGAAGAGTGTATCTATACAATGTTAATTGTGGTCTTTTGGTAACCATTAATGAGTCACTATCCAAACTCAGATAAAATGACAAAAAGAAATCAATTGGTTTATTTATTTGACCTGACGAAGATCTTTCATTAAATGACATACATTTTTCAAGAATGTTGTACGTTGATGAGACACAAATATATTTTCACCAATAGTTCCACTTGGAATTCCACATGAGCTTCTGGAAGAGATATCCTTTATCGTGTGCTCATTTACAAAATGTTATTTATTTATTACTTTTCATTTTTTATTAATCAATCCTGTTTCATAGAGAGATTATATTTGACTGGTCTGATTTTGATGGCGAATGGTAAAGGATGTGTTATTTCTATTTGTGAAAAAACCTTGCCAGCAATTTTACTTTATACCGATGTCAAATGCCATAAACCAGAGCTATTTCAAAATGAATGTTTACATTGCACTTTTGCAAAAGATTTCAGAGCATGTGATTACTTCAAGACAAGATGATATATACATACCAAGTAGGTAATTCAATTCAGCTTAAGCATAATATATGTGCATTAGCAAAAGAAGAACAGATCCATTTAGTTGTGCCAAAACCTAAAAATTTGTACAAGGATTATCCGCCAAGGATGCACTTGCGTTTCAGCACTATTGTGTGCATTATTGTTTTGAGGACGAATGCACGTTATACACAAATTAAAACCAATTTTTATTTTTACCAATTTTTTCATGACAAGTGGATAAAGAATAATTACTTATCTGGTAAGCATTTCGAATTATCAATTTTATTTCCAAAAAACATTGAAATTTTATGGTAAAACGACACAGTAGCTAATTATTTAGAATTCGATAACATTTATAAAAAACACCGAAGCTTTTAAATGAAATTTTACTTGCAAATTGTTATTTTTGTGTAAACGTGTTTACTACATTGTGAATTTTCAAAATAGTGAATAATTAACAGTAATTGTTCACTATAAACCGATGGATTAATTGGAAAACTATTGACAATTAAATGGTATCTGGATGAAAATTAAAATTTACGATACAATATTGTTTGGCGTCATAAAATTTATTCTTCACATGCGACTATTAAATCTTCATTGCAGGTTCACAAAGTGTAGTAAGATTTATACTAAGAAATTGGAATAAATGCAAGATTCGTGAAAATCGTCTAAAAAGGGGCAAATTCAATGGATTTCATTTTAGCTAAGTTGGCGCTGCAATACTTTCCGTTCTGAAAACTTGTCAAAGGAATTTTTACGGAGATCCGTGAGAACGATATACCAACATGCTGGAAATTTGATGGAAAGCAGTTTTGAACATGGTTCTCCATAAGCCCCAAAAATTTCTTTTTCTCCTTTTCAAAACGGAAAGCTTTTTCAATAACAAGAATAATAACATTGCAAAAATGAAACCCATTGGGTTGGCTCATTTTTAGATGAGAACACTTAATAAAATTTTTGTGGTCCAATTATTATAACTTTTAACTAAGACATTGAAGAAGTAATGCTTAGCATCGCAGCAAAAACAGCAAAACTCGGAAACATAATTTCTAAACCGGTGGTCTACAATAGTTTAAAAATAAATAAAAAATAACATTTTTAGAGCAATTTTAATGACTAATGAAGATCATTTTTATATAAAGTAAGTTAATGGCACGAAAAGTGTTAAATAGTTTCTAGTTGAAACTCAGGTAAACGATTTTAATAAATTTCAACCAAACAATGAAACCTTATGTAATGTTAACTGGTCAGCAGACTGTAGATCTAGTAGCAGCTTTAAACTACAACAATTATACAAATTTAACAGTTTACTGAAATTTGAAGTAACATTGAGGTAACATAAATCGTACGATTAAATAAAAAGGACTATCATGTTTGCTTTAGGATGGATACCAGATTTTTACATGCATATTGTATTTTAAATCTGTATTCTTAAATAATATTTTATTGAAGGTAAGTTACTAGAGTTTAAGGATGTAAGCTTAACCAACTAACCTACATTACTTCAATCCAATAAATTTAATAACTATTTTTAATAAAGCTATAAGCCAAAGGAAATGCGATTAGATTTTTACATTCATATTTTGATTAACTTATCTATGAAATTATAATACATTATTTATAACAATTAAGCTCACCATGAATAGCATTTTGGCAGATGTAAAAAATAACGCATAAATCATGATAATTATTGGCGTACCACAATGTTCTGATTATCATAAACTATAAAATTTAATTCCTATAATTTATTTAATTTTTTCCTTTCACATTTCTCTTTTTACGTCGCAGTTTTTTTCACAAACCCCAATTTATTTTACAAATGTATGTCCTTAGTCCGAGCTATAGCTCCAAACAATTCTGACACAAAATAATGACAGTTTGATGGTATGACGGGATATCCTTTACCATAATAATTCCTTTCTGGGATCCACTTAAAAATATCCAGAATCTTATCCCCTTCCGTTCCATTTTGTGGATCCCTTCCTTCTGCCTTCTACAGTTCCTGTCCGATTTATCCCACGATAACGCGATTTTACGCAATCCAAGTCATTGCTGTTGCAAAGATCAGGCAAACGCTGAACACATATCCCATTTGTATTTTTTTCAAATGACCAGTAATAATTTTTCGACTTGACAATAGTAAATTCTTGCCAAAAGCCAAACCACTTGGGGATGCAAGCAAATAAATTCTGTTTAAATATCCACACTTGTTCTATTTACTCATTGGTTCCTTCCACATTCTCGAAATAATTAATCAGATCCATTTCAATCACTCGAATGGAAGAATCATCAGGATTTTCAGCGTCCGGGGTGAAATACAGTAGGAACGTCCAGTCTCCACCTTTTATGGCAGTTTCCTGGCTGTCGGAGCCTGGCAAATTGTCCAAGTTCAAGTATTGTAACTCATAACAGCCATTCATTTTTTGTATCGTATTCTACTAAAATAACAATAATCATTTTTTGTAAAAATTACCTGGACATTTTGATAAATTGTGTTTTTATTTACAAGTGGCTATCCTCCAGAATAATTTATCCTGCTGTAAAATTGCTTCAATAAACATAGTAGTAATACTACTTATTACAATTGAGAAAAATTTTCGGTGTTCACAAGTTACAAACAAACAATCACTCTATAAATTAGTCAGTTGACGGTAACCCACTGTGAAATGAGTCCACTCTCACTGACGGTTTAATACTGTTAATGCTGTTCAATGTACTCAACTGTGACGTATAGCATATTTTTGTTTACCTCTCAGAAAAAAGTGTATAGATGATTTTCATCACATCCAGCAGAATCACGCTCACTGGTGGTATAATATTCCAATGGTATAAGTGAAGTGAAGGAAAGTAGTTTCAGGTTGAGTGGGGAGGTGAGGCGTATATAAACTTTAGGACAAGTGCACTAATAAATTTCTCGTTTGTGGTAGGAAAGTGGGCCATTTGTGAAATGTGTGTATAAAACGTCAAATTTCTGAGGTTCCGCAGCTGATAATAATTTTGGATTCCGTATTACTTGAACAACTTCTTGAAACGAATTATTTTTTCTTTTTTTGATGTGAGTCTTGATAAAAACGATATATAAAAATAATTAAAACATGTAATCACGCAAATGAGTTTTTTATCTTTGAATTTGCAGAAAAATTAATTATGAAGATGAAAATGTTGAGTGGCGTCTTAAAACTTAATATATTATCCCGGAGAAAACTCCAGACGAAATGAAGCTTCATGTAGTGCGGTGCTGACATTGCATAACCACAAATTTTACCAGAAACACATCTGTACCAGCTCTTAAGCGGGTTTTCTTTGCTCTTGTACCTACAAGTTTTTCATTGTACAAAAATACTTGTACAGAGAGTCTGGTCCACCTCAAGTAAATAATAATATTCAGGAATCAGTTACATAAAATTCCATCAAATTGTAAATTTCCAGTTAGTTTAATAACTCATAATAAACAAGACCAATTACACATTTCACAATAGTATCGCGTAAAAATACAGAGCAAATTATTTTTTAAAAACCTGAGCCTACTGTCTGGAGTTCAGCAAGTTAATGTTAACCTACCTGCTACCTTACCTATCAAAAGCGTAAAACATTTTTTAATTTATTTTCTGTCATTCACCAACTAAAAACAAAGCATCGAACACTTGCTAGTTGTTAGATAGTATGTTTGTTTTGAGAATGAAATAAATTACTTACGTAAGATATTTCATATAACAATTGCTGTGTAGGTATAGGCATATTAAATATCATGTAAACCATTTACTTTTGTATTTTTCTTTCGCATGCATGTTCATATTTCTAAGCAGATGGAGTAACCATAAGCTGTCAAATTATTGATGATGCGTTCTCATAATATGTAGTAAGGTTTATAGGTTATAAAAAGAATTTGATAATTATCATAATAAATTTTTATTATTCATTTTTTTGTAGTTAACACATTTATGATTTGCATTTTAAAAGCTAAAAGAATGTATAATATCCAAAATTAATGTCTTCCTTAATTTGTTGGGTTGATGGGGTAAACCACCAGCATTTTAACGATGTTTGATTCACAATTTTAATCTACGTTATAATATTGTTCAGCGTCAGAGAATTTATTTCCTACGTTAGCCAGATAAGATTAATTGTAGATGAATTTAAAGGTTTCCATCGAAGTTTTGTTAAGTAGTCAGAGTTAATAATATAATTGTAGTTTTGGATGCCTACACTATTAGAATTTTTTACAAGGCATTAGAATTAATAACTCAATAAAAGTTGCAAAAATCGATGTCAGTACAGTAGATCCAAGTATTAAAAAAGAAATAAATATTTTTGTTTTTATAAATTAAAATTTCATGAAAATTAATTTTCCTGCATACTTTTTGTAAACGATTTGAATTGAAGTAGATACCTATTTATAATATTTATCTTCCTGAGGTGCTATAAGAGTGCCAAACGATTATCTCAATAAACATACCGCGTACCTTTCTGCTAATCAGCCCCGCAATCAGGAATTATAAATATAAATATAGGTTTTTCGATTTTGTAATGAAATGATAGAAGATGAAATAACTAATAACTAATTGCTACTTTCAATTTGCAAAGTGCTACAATGCAACACGCCAGGTTTGTTATTATTGGAATAAAATGGTTTAGTTGGTTTCCTCCCTAGGAATATCATACAACAACTTTGCAAAACCTTGGCAATTGGAAATAGTAAAATGATAACGGTAGCTTAAGCAATTCGTTTGATATATCCAATCAAAAATATGTTGGATTGTATTTCCTTCATCTCCCTTACGTGTAGCCTTTTGTATTACTTTTCCATGTCGTACCACACCCCGATAACTTATTTTTACTGAGCTCAAATCATGGCTACGCTGTACATAAATGCCTTGCATAGTTTTTTCGAAAGACCAATAGAAACGTTTAGATTTTGCAACGACATATTCATGCCATAAGAAAAAAAACCGGGGTATAGTTAACTTGCCAATAGCCAAGTTGCACCTGAAGAGCCACATTTGTTCTATTTCCTCTTCAGTTCCTTCGATTTCTTCGAAAAACTTCAACAGATTACTGTCAGGGACTTCTTCTTCACTATCATTAGGGTTTGTTGCGTCTCGTGTGAAATACAGCGTATGTGTCCAATCATTGCCTTTCGAGCCAAAACTTTGACTACCGGATGCGTTTCGAAATCGGAAAAACAACAGAAGCACCAACACTAAGTAATTGTTCACATTAAGATTATAGATTCTATTAATGCTTAGTTTTATTTTGCTTACCTTGACATTTTGAAAGCTGATGGTGTTGTTCTATTTTTTAAATACCTAGAAAAATTAAATAAATTGACAGATTGTTTTTATACATTAATTTTATTGTTGCGATACCATTTGACAATTGATATTACAGTTTTCTTCCTGGGTATATTATTCCAAGTCCTTCACGTGACCTTAATAGTTTACCTGTTCTTTATGAGCATTTATATTAAAGCACTAATTATTTATACTGTAGGCCAAAATTATTATTAGGAAAGGCAAAAGCAAATGAATGTAAGAAAATTAAGGTTTTTCACAGTAGAATAAAACTGGTTTCCACTCCCATTTAACCGATTTGATTTCAGAAGGACGGATCTCGAAACAAAATAAATTATTACTAGGTAAAGATATCACAGATTGTTTAGTTGAAAAACTCTGTTTCTTCTATAAATAACAATCGAATCTCCTAAAAAATATTTATGTAAATAAAGTCAAAGGATAAACAGTACTTTTAGAAATATGTTTCTTCAATGGGGTGTTTCTATGAACTGAAATGCTAACTGTATATGGAAACATGCGACCTGGAAAGCTACCACATTAATGCTGCTGACTAATTCCATTCATACGGCAAACACATACTATACATGAAGTACTTGAATTCCTTCATGTGTAAATTTGTTAATGTATTTGGGGTGTCTGATGCAGAATGATCTACAGTTCCAGAATGATCTGGGTGGAGAGCGTAGGTACTGACAGAAACATCCAGTAACATCTAGAGCATTCAGCAAATGTTATAATGTCAGTGGTTGAATACCAGTGGAAATTTACAACATCATATCTGAACACAGAATATGTTGCGGTACTGGTCATTATACAAACAAACGGGATAACGGTGAATACAACCTGCATGAATCATCGGTGTATATGCTTATCATCTTCAGGTAGGTATCTGCGTCAACGGCAAACATTCAGTAATTGAGTTGGTGCCATGCCAAGAGGAATTATTTACATTACTTTTTTTATGGAATGCTCAATTTCAGCTTCAGATACGCATGCGATGTGTTGATACATATGTAGTTGACTCCGACGTCACAAAACTTGGTGCAAGATTTAGGTGCACAAGCAACAGATTAACTCAAATTGTGAAATTACATTTATTATTTACTCTGTAACGAGAAATATTTAAATGACTGTAGATAGTGTAGGGATGAATTTCAAAGTATTCAATACAGTTTGGCATGAATAAACGTCATGAATATTATTGTGCAATTAAAAATGAAATTTAGTAATGACTAATTATTTTCAAATGTGCTGCTAAAGGGAAACTTAGCTTTGGTTTATATTCTGTCTGTTAGTAACTTTATATAATATGTACAAGTCCAATGCTGATTATCTGTTTTAAATAGTGTTATATTAGCGGTGTGTATGTGGTTAAAATGAATCGGTGTAATGGGTAATGTGAGAAATAAAGAATAATAGTATTATGGAGTGTATTTGTAGATAATAATTACTGAATGTAGTACTACGTTTAGTCGCTATTATAGTGTATTATATTTATCTTTATTATTATTCTTATTATTGGACTTCGTAACACAGTCGAGAAATGAGCTCCTCGAATGAGCGTTTTACATGGGTTTATATACTAGAACTATTAACCACCATGAATGAATAAATCAATGAGCCTCAGCTCATTACTAATTCTAGGAATTCTAACATTGATAACGAATTTAAAAAGAATAAACAAGTAATTGAAATGGAACACATCCGTTCCAGTTCTTATCTACTTATAGTAAAACAGGCATGCGTTATAAATAGTATTTTCTTACTTTTTCATTGTTTGGAAATTTTCTCAGTGGTAACCCACTGAAATGGTGTGACAATTAAATCACGGCCAACACCCATGATGAATAATAATAAAGCACTGCCAATAACTATTATTACTTTTTGTTGAAAATGGTTTACTAATTGCTGATTACATATATTGATGTTTGCAGTTGCATATATGTTTTGAACCCCAAATTGTTCTCATTCGGTCTGACCAGATTTCAATCTGTAAATCTTATCCGTTAGGCAGTAGCAGCCACAAACGCAGACAGGCCATTTTCCATAAAAAATAATTCATTTCTTTTTCATACCAAGCGCCTCTCTGGTTACAGGTTTTTGTTTTGTTTGTTGAGAGTTGGTGATTTTAGTAGCTAAAAATCTCAAGAATAAAATGTATATCTCGGATTTCCTTGTTTAGCTGAAATGTGAAACAAACTTGATCGATAATCCAATAAGCAAAATTTACCAAATCGGCAAAAACACGATTTGAAGGCACTTCATTTACCTCGGATTTTTGTGAGGAAGGAAGCAAAATGGAAACGTAACGAAATGCATGCAGTAAGTCCTGATGATTGTGTATCTAGATCCAATACCCATTTCTCTTATCTACGATCCCTACTTATCTTATCTCTAATCTAATTTGAGTAATAATAGTTATTGGCAGTGCTTTATTACAATAACCAACCATTGTAAACGGTTGAAATAGGTAACCGGAGATTCGGAGCTAAACTTAGCACGTTTAGTGCATTTGACCACTACTAGACCTTCGGGTCATTGATTGGGCAATTGATTTAATTGTAGTCAAATATCCCTAAATATCAAGTTTCTGCTGGAATGAGCTCTTTTAAAACATTTGATCTCTATTTGACCTTGAGGTCAATGAAGGTCAAATCAGATTTTCATGATTAAATCCTCATATACGTTACTTATAAGCAGAAACACACTTTATTAATATAACCCTTGACCTTGATCTGAGGTCAAGAGGTCAAAATCATTACGCCTATATTCGAGCCAGACATTTTCTCTATCGATTAGTGAAAACCGTTTTCGAATATCTCTAACTGTATTCGAGGTTTCGGAGCGATGGCCGCCCAGACATCCCCTGCCAATCTAATAAGGTATCCGGAGTAAACTCCGGCTACCTAATAATCTAGTGCGAGATACTTGGTATTTTAAAAACAGTTTTAAGTAGGATTTTTCGTAACAAAAAGTGAATTTGTGACGAGACAAGTGCAAGTGCAAGTGTATACATAGCTTATTATTAGCTCCGAAATGTAATGATAGGTAATATTATTGGCTATCATGCTTTAAAAAAAAGTAATGTAAGTGTTCTAGATAAAACGATATTTTGACGTTTTGATTGCTTTGTGATTCATGACGAAAAAATTATATTCGGTGAAATGAAGGACTTGTCCTATCCCCACGAAAATATTAAGTTTGGGTCAGCGATTCAGTATGTATGTATTAAATAAGAAGCAAAAACGACATTGTAAATGAGAAAAACTGAAACGTATGGAAGAACAATGACAAGAATGGTATTTGTTTTAAACATTTTTGACAATTGATTTTATTAAATGTATAATAATTTATAATTATTTAATTAATAACTTTTTGGATTAGTCGGCTTTAACGATTGAATTAAATTCACATTCGTTCAAATTATTTCAGCACCGCCAATAATGTTTTCATCAAGACCATATTAGTGTATCAATCATCAATTATTTTTATAATAACGTTCACATACGGCATGATACATACATACTGCTTGTCACAACATGTTGTTTCATAGTAAGCAGCAAATTTGGTTACTTTCTCCTCCTTCCCACTTCGTTTCAAGTCATCAGTTAACTGCATACGTAAAATTTCCAACTGGTTGACAGACTGGTAGGTATCATTTATCATTTTTTCTATGCATCAACGACCGACATATTTTGAAAATTGTGAAGAATGCATGCCTCATTATTTATCAGTTTCCCAGAAATAATTTACACCTATTCAAGTTTTATTGAGACTGATGATTGTCGTGTTTGATCACCGTCAGTTCTAAGAAGCTCAAATAAAATCTTTACTACAAGCTTGGTCAGCTTGTGTGGATTTGTTTTTACTTTTTTCTCAAGGTTTTGACTTTTCAAGGAGTAAAAATGCATATCCGTTAGATACCAAACTCATATTCCAGTCAGTCATAGTCAGGAACAGTGAGAGTTCAGTAGATGCTTACGTATGAGTTCAAATAATTTCGTTTCAAGTCAACAACATATCTGTTGTTTTCGTCGTCGTTTGATCATGTCACTGATTACGAACAATATTTGTTTACAATGTTGGCATTTCTGCTTGTCACATCATAAATCTTATAACGGAAACCTCAAACTGCATACATAAACCTATTGACCGCTACGGATAAAGTTGAGTATTAACAATGAATATTATTTTTATCAGGACGAAAGCGCATTGGTCAGATTAAAAACAATTTCTCTGATTTTGTGTCAATAGATTAAGATTAATTATTTATTATTTCTAAAATCTGTAATTTTCCTTCCAGTAAAAGCATTTAAATCTTACCGTAAATAGGTACACTAGCTAATTATTTACAACTTGATCACATCTGTATGAAAGTCGAAAATTTTAAATTTTACTATACAAAATGAAAATTTTATTTTTTCTATACAATACAGTTTGACGTCATAAAATTCATTCTTCACGTGAAACTATTAAACTACAAGTACAGTTGCATCCACAAGTGGCAGATTAGATTAGGCAAAGGCGCTTAGATTTGGTTGTGGAAATGAAATAAATGATAATATTTGTTGAACGTTAGCTATCCTTGTCCTAAATGTTATAAATTTTCATCAAAAAATCAAAATAGTGTAGTTTTGTGAAAAATAACAACAGTAACACAATTTCTACATCGGTTGTATAGAAAGTGTTTGAAAAGAAAAATAATTAATATAGATCATAAGGAATGACTAATGGCGATCATTTCCACACAAGTCAGTTAATGCCATCAACGTTGTTAACTAATTTTTATTCAGGTAAACCTTTTCAATAAGTTGCTTTGAATCAATGACATCTATAATGTTGTCATAACATAACAGGCCGTAAATCTAGTGACAACTTTACACTTCAGCAAAATAGTAAAAATCAGAACAATTATACAAATTGAACAGTTAATTAAATTTGGAGTAACATTGTGGTCCCGTAAATCGTACGATAAATTAAAAAATATTACCAGTCTCCTTTTAGAAAAGAATTCGCGATTTTTACGTGCACATTTGATTTTTAATGGGTATTCGTAATTATGATTTAAACGCTACTTTATACCAAAAATACATGAGGAGGATTAATGACGATATGGCACCTTCTTCGAAAACAACTTATTGGTTTTTAGAATTTTAACATTATCATAGATTCTTTCAATATACTTATGTACATTTAATATTTTTAATTAACACAATCGCACTTATAGGAAGAAGGCGATTACAATTTTATATTCTGATTTTGATTAAATTATCAAATTCTAATGCAGATTAGTTATAAAAATAAACAGATTAGTGACCATGAATAGCATTTTGGCAATTATAAAGAAAAAGTAACGCATAATTCACAACCATGGTTGCGTGGCACAAAAACCTGATTCTGAGCAGTTTTAAAGTTGACTGACCCCCCTAAAAATTTTATGACTCGGATT
>JAHZMV010003591.1:0-17656 GCA_027743765.1 Coecobrya sp. COE2
TTTTTGCATTCCGGCTTTTTGTAATTCCGGCTTTTTGTTTTCCGGCTTATTGTATTCCGGCTTTTTGGAATTCCGGCGTTTTGTGTTTTCCGGCTTTTTGGAATTCCGGCTTTTTGCTTTTCCGGCTTTTTGTATACGACCACTATACTTATATTATATTAACTAAAAACTGTGTTCTAAACTATAAATAAATTATTTTTGAGCGATGTTGAGACACATTCCGCTAATTATAATTAAGTTTCAATTGATACTTTTTATGTTATCATTATTATCTCATTTTGCCCCAGAACGTAAAACTGTGCATTTTATTTTAATGATTTTATAATTTAAATTAATTAAATTGTACTATTTTTTATCTGCGCTCCTGGCATAAACATCCTCACAGTGCTTATCGATGCAATCACCAATTTGGGATGATATGCCATTTTTAGTTTAAGATTTTTAGTTTGAGGATAAGCCAAAGCAGTATCGCTTATCTGCCATTTGGAACGAGCAAAGGTCACCCATTTTGGCATCCAGGAGAATGGGAAATGCTTGGAATTTTTTAAAATGCAATTCATATAAAAGTTTCGCCAACAATCCATTGCGTTGTAAACAATGATTTTTGTGAATTTTGCCTTGAAACTATTTCAAAATATGTAAGTAAAAATTGTTTCAGGATGTACGTCGTACGCAGAAATCTGCTACATGGGCAAATTAATTTTAACCTATAGATACAAATCATGCCATCGTCGAAATTTGTAGTTAAAATAAATGCTTTTCTCGCAAGGAAACCTAGAAGAAGATTACATGATCACAATGGTCAACAGAAGAATGATGTCGTGGAAGTAAAACATTAAATCAATTAATAAATACAAAATTAATTGAATTATATTTAAATAATAGCGATGGTATACCTATGATAATTGAAGGGTCCTCATTTCTTTTAATAGTCTATAAAATATGTATATTTCAAGTTAGGCTTCCAAGAAGTATATCCGCAAACATATTCCTTTAAAGCAATTCCATAAAACCCCAAACCAACTTTCTTATTTCAGCATTAGTGTGTATCCTTTTTTGCGTTTGATATTGGAGTTGTGAGTGATAAAGTTTATTTATGAAATATTTTGGCTTGTTAGGTAACAGTTCTTATTTGGCTTGTTTATTAACTCCTTCAGATTTCTAAGTAATAAAGAGCTTGTCTCGATTGAGCATTCATTTTGCCATCATGAAGCCCCTTGGTAAGATTATATACACCGTATAACGTAGTCTGAAAGATAAGCCCCATAAATATAAAATATGTTTGTGTGCTTTAAGCGATATTTTAGTGCATAATGTAATAAAGTCAATTACAGATCATTCAAGATTCATGATGAGATCAGTTTAGCTTTGCCTCAGTTGGCTTTTCATAAGAAAATCGTTGAGTAGCTTTACTTATTTCTTGTTTTAAGTTATTTTTGCCAATATTTTAGTTTGTATTGGAAATAAAGTTATTCTTTTCTCTCACGCCGATTAAAAACCTATCTGAGGATCTTATTTCTATATCTTTAGGCAGTGCAGGATGTTCAGCGTTGAAGTGTAGCGAGAAATTTCCAATCATTGGTTCTGTAGTTGTTGTTGAATGCATGACTATAGTTTGTCGAGGTCGAAGCTAACTCAAATTACTCACTGTTGTGCAAATGTATGTATTGATATAGGATTATTTTCTTTCATTCTTGATCGTCCTAATTGTCAGTCATCACTTTGTGTTTCCAACTTATTTTTACATAATTATTTTAATAAAGTTGCAAGAAATCTTTTTTGTTACGGACTTAACCAGATTGTGAAACCAACTAAAGTCTGCTTTTATGATACAAAACTAATTAATTTATTCATCGACTAACTTCTTTATTATATCCAATATTTATTAAGTTCATTTAATTTATTTTAAAATTCACGAAACATTAGTTTTTAATGAATGAGAAAGAGAATTTAATATTATTGGTTAGAGCATATATTCAATTTTGCTTCCTTCATAAAGGATTGCGTGGCGTGGAATAAATATCCACAAATTCGAAAATCCATAATATATTTATTTAAGATAAATGAGGTTAGGTTGGGTTAAAATCCAAAGTGGAATTGTCAGGATTTGTGGATTTATTAATTTTTTGATTGTGAGTTTTTGGTAGTGTGGAATTTTAAATTTTCATTGTTATGGACTTTTTTGACTTTCTGATTTCGGATATGGACATCGGATACACCTCTAATGTTGATTATTCTGGATTAGCAGAGGAGAGAACTTTCAGCGTTGACCTGAAGCAGAAACCCGACAATGCTTCACTAACTCAATACTTTAAACGATATATTCTATTTCGACAATTGATGAATATTTAGTTGCAAATATTGAAGAATGAGATTGGAAATAATAGTTACTAGTTAGTGCTTCTAAATGAAACTCATAGCCCAATGTATATTAATTAAACAAGTAACTTGTAACATTTAATTTTTCTCGTACATCAACCGATTGAATCAATAACAGGAACAGAAGATTACCTGCAGTCTGTAGCAAAAGTTAAGAAAATATATTTAATAAAATATCGAAAGTGGTCCTGTATTTGTTAGTACTGATTTTAAAATAATCTTTTAGTGGATTTTGGATGAATTTTATGCAACATACAAATGCAGTAGAATTATTTAGCCTTCTCTATTAATTAAAGAGGAAAACCATATTCGTCGACTAAAATGTTTATACAATCCAAATAAATGTCACATGGGTGCTGTTCGTCGTTCTTTGGAATGATCTGTATTTAATAGATTAGTGTAAATACATTCTTGTCATCCAGGATGGTATTTAATGGGGCAATAATAAGGGACACAGCAAGTAATTGAGTTTTTCAGACACCTTTAATTTGTATATCGTTAAACCTTTAACGACTCAAAGGAAAAATTTCAAGATCTAAGGCCAATATAATATACTCAAGATATTTTAATAAAGCGGGTAATTGGTTTTTTGTCATCCGGAGGACATAAATGCACTTGTGGTCTACCTATTATTTTGAAATTATTTTGCACTCGAAATTATCCCAGTAAAAATTGAGCGGCCTATTAATGTATGCACATGAATTTTTGCACATTTTTGAAAACATCATTATAAATAATAAAGTGAATTACTGATTCAACTATACAACCAAGCGGGAATTATAACACTCAATGCCGAATAAAACTCTGTGGGTCGTTACTCTGTTGAGGTTGCGTTTTTATATTTTTTTGTGATGGGTTGTGGGTTTGTTCAATATCCTTCTGTTTTGCTTACCTTACGAAATCTAAATTGAAATGCCACATTGCCCTCCATTTTAATACTTATATTTGGTACAGTTAAATTAGTTATGAGTAAATTAGCGTCATATTTAGCGACAGAAACCAATATCTAAATTATTAAGTAAGGATTCAGTATTTAAAAACATATTATTCTCTACATCTATGTGGTCAACACAGTGACTAAATACAAAGTGTTTATAGGATAAAGATATTTTTGCAAAGAATAATTTCGTGATTGTTGTAAAATATGAAATGGCAGCTTCCAAGTAAGAAATTAGTAAATTGGACATTATGTAATTCACGCAGTAAAATAAAGTGTGCATCTTCCAAACTTTTACTGTACACTATGCGTTCTAACTATTTTGGTCCTAGTCTCCCACATATAATACATTTTATATGAAACTATATGCATACAGCAAACCGGAAATGCTAGTGTTAAAAGACTATTAACAAGTTCAAAATATATAATTAAATGAATGGTTTCTTCAAACTGTTAAGATAAGCTAAATGGATGAATTGTTAACTGCATTAATTATGTTTTATTCTGTGCTGCTCTCATAGGATATACAATAGATTTAGCTATTCAAGACAAGCACCACGAAAAGTAAGTTTGCTACGTATCATAATGTATATTAGGTTGTTTTCATTCAAGGATTAAAAATAAATAAAGCATCACACTGCTGAATAAATTTCTCCTTTCTTTCTGCTAATTGCCAATAAACCTCACGCGAAATTGTTTAAAAATGCCCATCAATGCATCTGCTATTTTTAAGAGTGTAAGAAGCAGTATGAATGCACACACAATTAAATATTAAATATCGTGAATCTAATTTATATTTTGTGGAATGTGAGAGAAATGAAGCTTAACTTACTAACTATTATTACAACTGTTGCTTGCAAACAAGACTGTCAATCAAAATTGTTCTTGAAGATTGTTCTAGATATACGTTGATTATAGCTGTATTAGATTGTCTGTATTCTTCTTCCATCATTGCAGCACATAATGTGAAAGTCATTAGGAATTTTCGGATTTCATTGCTAAAATGCCACGTTATATGCATAACAATCCCGATTCGCATAAATTCCATTACCTCCTCAAGACTGGAATGTAGTAATATAACTTGCATAACTACAACGCCATAACTTTGCACCTTACACCTATTTGGTTAACATGTACAAACCCCAGGTATGTTCTGTTTAATTTTCTGCTGAAAAAATTGATCAATCAAAATGATCGATTCGTTTCATTTTCGCTTCAAAGTAGCTTCCTTTCAAAATAGATTTTACGAAAGAATTCAGGTACTTATAATGGTCACAGGTGAATATGAGCACACAAATAACGTATCACGCTATTACGTAAATAACATGGTAAGATATACGTGACTATATATGAGACTTTTGCCAGAATCTAATTTATTTATGAATCCAAAATGAAGGAACACCAACGACTAATAAAATAAGATGGCTGAGCTTTAAGCGTTAGACGGTAATGATATCAATATCGTTTTTCGATTCCATAATCCCTGGTTTGAAGTTATTGTTAATAGCAATAGCTATGGGATGTCAGAGAACGTTATTGTTCAAACAAATGACAAGCGTGGATTGAAAATTTTGTCTACAGATGTTAGTTTTGCTTTGCATTTGCGGGAAAACGTATCTTTTAGCTGTGTCATGTGCATCATTTATGGGTTGATGAGTTTTACTATATTTTAAACATCTATTCATACATGTATTGGACAATTAATGAAAGAAAGTAGTTTTAATTTTAGCTAATTGTAATTGCGACGTATTTCTAACATAAAAAACTCGATGCTTGATAAAGCTATGCGTCCATCGACATATTCTTTTCAAAACGCGAAATTAGAATCAACGTCAGATGTGAACACCACTATTACAATCTTGTTTGGGAATATCTTAAATAGAGTTTTATTGTGTAAAACAACGCATATTAACACCTTGGATCAGATTATGCTTCCTGAGTAAACCATTAATACCTACGTAGCATTTTTATTATATTTTTGCATATGCTTTTAACCATTATGTAGAAGTTTGTGAGTAGAAAATCGTATGTAATTTAGATTAATTGTGTACATATTTGTGACTGATTTTTATTTGCATTAAGAACTTGACAGGTGCAAATCAATGGAACAAAATTTAATTAAACTAACGAAAATACAATACAAATACAAGTGGATGTAGCATTCAAAAAATAAATATGTTAAAATGATAGCTAGTGTACATGCCATTTTATATTTCATTCACACAAATGAATTTATTTCCCCCGTAAATTAACCATGTCAAATGAACAAAAAATATTCCATTTTATTGTGATTCTTGATTACTACAAATTTCAGCAACTGAACCAACTAGTGCTGTGTGCCGTTTTATTAATAATTATCGATTACTTAATTGTATATAATTTTATGATTACAATGCGAATGCGATTGAAAGTAACAGTACAGTTTTTTACACTGCTACAGAAATCAATTTTGTGTAGTTTTTATGAAAATTTCCGTCGTTAAAATATTCTGGCCAACTGTAGTAATGCGTGATTGGAATCTGAGACTGAAAATAAATTTTAACCCGGACTGGACTTGTGTTCGTAAAAGTAGATTGTGTCGTTTTGTGATTAGAAAAGTCTGTGTCGCAATAAACTACTCACAAAAATGGAGTTTATTCAAACCTTCAAAGAAGTCAATGAATTGTTTTAACTCATAAATATTTCATGTTTTCCAAAGATTCAACACGAGTTTTAAATTTAGAATACTTCTATCCTGGGGTTTAATTTTAATTAAGCTTTTACGAGTAGGGAAGCAAGTGTAGTTTAATTCTTGATTAATTGTACACGGATTTGTTAACGGTTTCGGTTCGGTAATGTTGTTTGTGTAAATGTTATTTATTATTTAATGATCCAACATAGTAGATGTTGTTTGAAGAACAATGTTTTTGTTTATTGCAAAATATATCGACCAATTATTTTCATTAGGAATTCTGAAATCTCTATTATAATATTTAATTTAGATGGACTATGTAAATTATTGTGGATTACATTATAAATAACAGGATTCGCTCAAGTGCTTTATGGTGTAAAATGAAAAAGCGGCAGTGTAAAATTAAATTTGTTTTGATTGGGCGATCAAACGAAAATTTCAGTACTAAAACAGTGTGAAGCAGACGTCACAGGTTACAAATCCAATTAGTTCAGAGGAGGTACGAATAGTTGAGTGACCGAGAGAATAGAGTGGAGCAGAGCAAAAAGATACTGAAAAACATCGTATGACTATAACTTTGTCTACACGTGTACAGAAAACCGCTTTCCTAAGCTAGCCTACATAATTTAAGGAATTTCACTAATTTACCATTTTTTAATAATGCGACGGTTACGGGAAATCTTGCACCTAAGTAATTTTTATATACTAGAATCTACAATATTATTAGAACATAATTAAACTTTATATCTCTATCCAAATGGTTCAAATGCTCAAAGATGAGAGCCGACACAAAGTCCCGAAATACTTACAAGATATTTTAAATATTCAAGAAATACGAAATGGCTACTACCAATTTTTATCACCGCAGACATTAATGAATTTACAAATTTATTTACCAATTCAAAGTTGTCTGATTTGGGGTGCATCAATAATCCACAAATCCAAAAATCCATAATTCCAAAAATCCAAAATTCAAAAATCCACAAATAATTTGCTTGGTTTTTTAACCTAACCTTTGTAACATAACCTAACCATAAATTTTTGATTTTTGTGTATTTTTGGACTTGTGGATTTGTGGATTTTTGATCCACCCCTGCCATGCTGATTGTAGGTGTCAAATTTGGTTAAATAATTAATTTATATATATAGTTAGTAGATACCAGAAAAAATCTCTAAATTATCTCAGTGAGCGAAATGACTCTGTTCATAATTTCAATAGGTTATCTGCAATAGGTAAAATATTATCGTTTTCCTTAGATAGCTAAATACCATTTCATCTCTGATGTATGAATTTTCCAAATTTTTAAAGAATTTACAGGAAAAAATAGTGGTTCAATTAACAGAAAGTAGACACAATCATCGACACTTAAAAGCTCGAACCGTCACTTCGAAGTAATCAACCTTTATTACCTATAATCGTAGCTTCGCACAAAATGAGAAGAGTTGTCGCTAAAACTCCTCAAGTAATTACAAAATAACTTTATCACCAATTATCCATTTTTAAGTAATATCAATAATATTCAATCATATTAACTAATAATTTCCACATATATGCAGTTTGAGAGTATTGTAAGGAAATTTAAAATCATATAACATTTAATTTCAAAAGGAATTCATTTAATAGAGACAGCGTGAATTTTCTGAAATATTGTTTGACATTTTTTGCTCTGGCTCCGGTGTCCTTCGCACTCATTGATTCGAAACATCGGCTACACTTCGGCTAAAACAACGACCTCAATTTCAGCAAAGTTTTTTAATCTAGTAGGATAATAGTAGAGAAGACTGGCTTTTCAAATATTTAATTATTACTAAACCGATAAATCCGCATTTACTTGTTAAGGTCCAATTAATATGAAATCAAATTCTTCTCCTTAATTAATTGGAGTTACCTTTTGATTCCCAAATTCACAAAATATTTTTATAGTATTCATTTTACTGTTAGTTTAATTCATAATTGAAATATGGTTAATCTGGCGGTAAAAATGTAGTCTTTTTGCTGAGTTATTTCGCTGTTTAGTGAATTTGATAATCTAATTCAGTAAAGTTTGGTGCGCTCCAAATGTATCGTCGTATTATGACGAAAAGCAACACATTATTTCGTTATCTTGATGAACTCAGGCACATTGACAGCCCGACGTATCTCATGTGTGATTAACTAAATGCCGGATAAAATTGGCTGATTCTCAGCCATAACCAGGCTTGTCTCTTTTTAGTCCGTTGGGCTATGCTATAGAATATTATGCTTAATTATAGTATAATGCGTTTATTCTGATGGGCGATATTTCTACTCTAAACCCCAGTGGAAAGATTGGAATTAGTACTGTATATCTGCTCGGTTTTATAGATTTTCAGAAATTAATCCTCTATACGAAAGCATCTTGAGATAGGCACTTACTACTTTACAAAAGTGTTTCTTTCTTTCGTACAGTTGGGTACTTAGCGGTATTAAGCCATAAAGTATAATGCAAAAATCAAAGTAATTTGCAAACAAGAAGGAACCGGAATTTCCCGTTTTCAATTCAACCTTTTATATCAGAAAATATTATGTAGGTTGTAAAGAAGACGACACATATCTGTAAGAGTAGAGTACAAGATACCAATGCACCAATAGCACTTAAATGTTTAGTTAAAAATGGTGTTGATCTTCGTAATCTACGTCCCAAATTACCCTCAAAAATTTCAATAACAATTTTTCAAACTTAAAGATCCTAAGATCATATGGGGTTAAAATATCGAAAATATGTGATTATTTTAAAAGCTTTTCTTCGGCATCAATTAACATAAGAGACTGAAACTTTCTACATCTTGTAGCCAACTAAATTCCCCAGGCTGGATTTTGTCTCGATTTTTGAAACAACATTTAACAAAATGGTAACTTTAATTTAATACACATATAATTCAGCTGGTATTATCAATTGACTGGGATCTACAATCGTTTCAATGATTATCTCAATTAACTTCCGTTCCATTCATTCCATTCTAAGAATTGCTTTGAAGCTGGTCCTTATTTAATGCTTTCCATTTGATCAAAAACATGACTGAAACATCGAGATTGTTAAATAACCGTACTTGTATTATACTAATTCCGCATAAACAACGTTTGTAGTTTACAGTTAAACGTTACAATTACACCTACAGTTTCTATGGTAATCTATTTTCGGAAATTGATTTTTCCTTGAAATCTTATCACGATTTCAATCTATCCTGCGAATGTCAGCAATGTCACAATACAATTTCATCGTGATTCTAAAAGGCAAGTTTAACCGCCATTCAGAAATGATCTTACTCGATATACCAGTAAACTGCTGTTCAGATTAAAGAAAATGACCAAACATAGCAACTGTAGAATGCAGTTTAGTATTCGATATAGATCATTTTAAGAGATTTCAACTAGAAATTTTTAATTTGAATTGCTAACCTATTGAAATGTATGAATGAAAGTTTTTTTAAATTCCGGTTATTCAATTATTTGTTGAAGAAATATACTAACAGATAACAACTGACGAGGATGTTGTGGCGCGATAGAATATATTAAATAAAAGCAACCAACGACATCCTTGAATTCTCTTTGTTTGAGTATATTTTATTTTAATAATTTACGTTTACCACAAGCACAATAATAACACTTATGAATTTTAACCGTGTTTAGTTTAATAAATACCGAGCTGTTATTTACTTGCAGAGAATGCATAAATCCAATTTTTAAATCAATCCATTACAATTAATATTATACATAAATCAGTATGATTAGAGCTTCATTCTCTACATTAAATTTAACTCTGTTGATTATTGACTTTGAGTGTAATAAATTTTCTTCTCCCCAAATAAAAAGGTGGATTACATGCTAAACCTTCTCAATCAGCATATAACATTTAACTATAATTAATATAATACTAATTACATTGATGAGCGGCAGCTTTACTTTAAAGCTCAAAAATTAAAGCTACTTGCAGATTGGAAGGAAGCATAATTTACGGTTTTCAGCTCAGCCTTTCTATCAAGTGAGACCGCAAGACTGTTGTCACAAAACCGGAATAATGACTAACGGTTAACCTATAAAAAATTTAATTGACGAATTGAGTGGAAATGGAAGATCGGTGTCAAGAATCCACAAGTTCAAATAGCCAGAAGTAACTTTACTATGAATTCTAAACTAACCTAACCTAACTTCTACATAACAAATCTATGGATTTTGAAGTGTAAATTTTTTGGATTTGGGTAATTTTGATCCACCCAGAATTCGGGGAACTTTTTGCAAAAGAAAATTTACCCAGAATGTTCATTCTTGAAAGTAATAATTTCATTACACTCCATTAAACATAGGATCGGAAGTACATAATCTGAAATCAATGCGGATACTTAAATAAAAGTGCAGGTTGTCATTTAAGTTTACCATAAAATGTCAAAATTATTTTTTTTTCATTCCAGTTGAGAGACACACTTTTTTTGATTGGCAACACCAGAATCAGCCAGTTAATCCATCTGTTTTGGAAGCATTCCTTGTATATATTTTCCAAATGGGTGAAACCCAAAAATTCTGTCAAATTAATTCGGACTGTTTAATTATATTTCATCTGGATTCAATTTTTCTTTTTTATAAACCACCTTGTACATCGTTGATTTATATATAGTACAACCATTTTAAAATGTTTATTTACAAATACCAGTCACAAAGTTGCTAATTCCATTTTAAAATCAAATAGAAATAGGAACAAATTATATCTTCAACCCTTCCTTGCAATAATTTATTTAGCAAAGCTAGCCTACCTAGATAAGAAAATAATTTAATATAAAGCGTACTGTGTTATAATAATAATAATTATGTTTGTGTATATATAGGACTAACAAAATTTAATGATACAGATACGTTGATTAGTTCATGCGAATCTTTGGAAAATTTACCAGTTTAGTCGGATTTGAAATGGCATTAGATAAGATTGACTGCATGGATAAGATGATTAAATTATTGTATCAATTCATATTCCATTCATAAAATACTCAAACTAGATAAAATGACAATTAGAAGTATTTTAGAAAATAAAATTTATTTTTATGGGAGAATTGTCCTTGCATATACATAAATACTACTGTGATTGGATGCATTGGCAGGAAAAAATTGGGAGTTCACCTTTTGCGTTTCGTACTTGAGTTATTTGAAATTGCATAAGAAAAATGTAGAAAGATGATGTGTACGATTGAAATGCGGTACCTTATATGGGAATCAGCCAGAAAGCCATTTTTACAAGCCAGCAAAAATAATTAATTTAGTTTCATCAAATATTTACTTTAAGATCATGACAATGTAAACGATGCGCATTTTGAAAACGCAGACGCAATGAACGGTCTTTTCTCTCAGGCAGAAAATTTGTTCAGAAAATAAGAAATTCGTAAATAACAAAAACTTCACAATTATTGTAATAAATCCAAATAAATAGTTCTTGGTGCAATAAATTGAATAATAGACAGAAATCGTAAAAACGACGATGTCGATAATGTAGGCCAACATATATATTGTTTATTTTTATTTTTCACCCTTTCTATATCAAATAGTAACCATTAAACATTTCAAATTGATTTGTTTTGAAAAATCCAAAAGTAGAAAAATCCAAATAAAATATTTGGCATAACCTAACCTCGCATACAGTCGAAACCAACAACACAGGCAAATTTACCAAAGCAGGACATGTAATTTCCGCGCATAATGTAACCTTATTGAAATTACTCTATGACGTTTAGTATCAATTGACCCCATGCCATAAGGTTACATTATGCGCGGCAATTACATGTCCTGCTTTGGTAAATTTGCCTGTGTTGTTGGTTTCGACTGTAACCTAACCTGACAATAATCAAACTTATTTAAGTTTGTACTTTTGAATTTTTGGACTTTGCATTTTTGGCATATTGGATTTTGGCTTTTTTTGGATTCATCGATTTTGGCTTTTTTGGATTCTTTGATTTTGGCTTTAATGGATTTTTGGATTCACCCCACCTGTGTTATATGCATCTATTATCGGTTAGACATCGATGTGAACCCAAATACCCTGAATGGTGTTGAAGATATCTATTGGTTTGGTGATATAATCTTCATTACTTTCACACAGCCTTACAATTTATTCTATTTCTCGGATATTTCCATAACCAAAAATGAAAAGTGCCACTCCCCTTCCCAATTTTTACATTTTATACAATTAACTGCTCAATTCTTGTGTTCAGAATTATGTGGCCTTTATTAAACGCCTGCAATTGGTTAATTCAGGGAGTTAAGAGATTTATAAGCTCACGATTTAAGCCCCGTGTTAAATCGCATTTTGTTTCATTGTACCCAAAATATATACGCCATTGCTTGACGTCCCACGTACTCCTATCTTAAATTTACCCATTTACTCTCCGGAAATCATTACTTCTAAAGCTCCATCTGCGGAACCTGCATTCCTCAAATCTGTCAACCTTTCGTGATAAAACAAGGCATGGTGAAAACGTGATAGTAATCTTAATGGTCGCGTAAGTTTTCATTTTTTTAAAATGTAAAAAAATTCTTTTATATGATTGAGCTTCTAACTCTTCTTTCGATTGTAAACATGTTGCAATATGTTCTTTCATCATAAGCGCTGTTTACCAATCCAACCAAAAGTATATTAATTGGAATTAATGTTTTGAAAATGTTATTGATTTAGTATTTATTTATGCGCTTAAATTCCAATAAAGTCAATTTCTCTCGACACTCACTTCTTACCTAATAGCTGGTAAGTATTCTTCGTCAGGTTAATACAATAGAGGCGTTTAAACGACTTTCGATGAAAAATATAAAAATCGAATCTGTTTGCAAACTAGAAGTAGAATTATGGAAATAAGATTCATGAAAGGGTTTTGAAATTTCTTACTGAGTAATTGTAAAAAATAAGTTAAATTTGAATTATTATTAACGGTAACAATGTTACTAAATGATCTATATTGATTTTATGAAGTCGTTTGTTTGATTAACTTAATTTGAGCCATCTCCCTTTCTGTGTACTACTCTTTAATTGTAAAGAATGAAGACTGCAATCAAACGGCACGATCAACTGTTGAGCATCTGTCCAAAATGGCGATCAAATTGTTTGGATTAGGTCAAGAAATCCCACATCTGTCTCTTCGTTCATACTCTAAGGAGACAACGTTCACCCCAACAGCAATGTAATGCTTATCATTTAATCATGTTTAATTCATGCAACACAATAGATTCCTCCCCTGATAAATGTGGTAGACTAAACTGTGATGAAGTTCAATGAAAGATCGAAGTATCTTTACACATTTTTATCACTTTAAATCAGATAGGGCACTAGATAATTATTATCCGATCCCAATTACTTGAAGAACTACAACGTATAAATCGTACTAAAAGGATTGTAAAACATATTCCAAATAGTATTATCAGTTAAGAATTAAAATAGCAACCCTAAACAATTAACCAGTCCTTAAGAGTCCTTAAGACAAAAATCTCAAGGTCATTTCATAAAAAGCAGTCAACTTTTACATAGTTTTGGATTTTGACAATTTTATTTTATTTACATTACAACATGAGCATATGGTATAGAACTGTTCCTTTGCTTACAAATCCATCTCCTAAACGGTTTTAAAATTGCTACTAAATTCAACTTATTAATCGTAATTATTTGTTTCTTCACATCACAGTTTGGTTGAATTTTTAAGCTTTTTAAGATTTTGAGACTGACTATACAGTTCCGTAAGTTCCGTTCACATTTTGCATTACATACCATTTTGCCAATTTTACCTGTGATGCTCTTAGAAAGAACGCACTAGTCACGCACAATACTTCTTATATAGCATTTAACCTTTACGGTTTATGGTATGCCATACCTATATACCAAAACTTCACAGGAATGAGAAATATAAAACCAGCTTGGAAATTCTATTACTCTTGCCAATTGGTAGATACTGTTGAATAATAAAATGTCACATTGGGCGTAATCGCTCATGTATGTATTTGTATTATTTTTCTGCATTTTTATTCATACTCCAACATAAGCTCCTTCGTAAACTATACAAAATTGTCATCCCAAAATGTGGAAGGGTGAATGCAATGGAGGTCCCACTTATCGCCAATCTTCTCGGTGGATAATTCCCAATTTGAAATGTACTTCAGGATACTCAACGGTTCATTCGATAAAAAAATCATAATTTAATTGAATTCATGTTGCTACCATTCTCATCCAATAACAAACTCAGCAGTTAAATAATTTGATTTCCAGCAGTTAAATGTAGTTTAGGTGGTTACATAAGTGATGCTTTAAAGTGGGATCCGGGCTGTTATGCGGTCCAAACTTACACCACGGACATTCGTTACACGGGTTTTTGTGCGGCCGGTCATTTTTTCGGCCGGGTTCTATTTTCCAAAATTTACCATTTCTATATATTTTTGCGTTCGTTTGATTGGTATATGCCTTATCATTACTGCATATTTTAAAACTTCTACAGTTCACGGCAATGTGCATTGTCTATATAAAATTCATAATTAATGTCCGGACAAGTACTATAAAAATTAAATCAAATATGTATTACCATAAATTTTTAAAAATGCAGCCACACAATATATACGGCTTATTTTAATGACCTTTGTGGTATTATTATGTTAATATTCCCTACTTTAGGAAAATTTTGAACTACTGGCTAAGAAACAACTAAAAGCATCAGTAATTTCCTTTTTCACGCAAAGCGTTTTACCTAAGTTAAACCTTACAAACTTAAATAAGTCGAACGTTAATTGTCAGCAAAGAATACCCATGTCATCTACTTGTCAGATAACACCCGGATTGCAAACATAATTGAATTTTTGAATATCATATCGTATTTCCCAGAAGATTCTATAATATAATCATGAGTAACTCCATGGCGAATAGGAAGGCCTCTGACCTTACATTTTTGAAACAAAAAATAAATGTCAAATTCGTAATCTACATGCCAAATCAGGCAGGAATAACGTTTTTCGTATTTTTTAAAAAATTGGCGTATGCCTATAACGGCCTTGTAATGGTTTTTTCAAAGGGCACGCCATATTTTTCGCATTTTTCAACGAATTTGCTTGAAAATTGGTACGACCATTCCTTTTGTTGGGCTTCTCAATAACCAGAAGAGAAAAATCATAATTTTTTAAACAGTCCGGGTCAAGTGGTCAAATTTGAAAATTTCAAAAAAATTATATTTCCAAATTGTAGTTATATGTAAAATGATGAAAGGAGTATATTTAGTGAAGACACTAATGTACCAAAGCCAAACGTGTTTGAGTTAGGTTGATTTTTCTACTATCGTTGAGCCTGCCAAAGGGCACGCCATATCTTCTATGTATTTCAACGGAATTACTTGAAAATGGTTATGGCCGTTCCTTGTTTAGGGCTTCTCAATAACCAGGAGAGAAAATAATAATTTTTGAAACAGATCCCTGACTAAACGAAATTCAGTTTCAAATAGAAAAATCGACCTAACTGGAAAACGTTTGGCTTTGGTACATTAGTGTCTTCACTAAATATACTCCTTTCATCATTTTACATACAACTACAATTTGGAAAAATCTTNTACTCCTTTCATCATTTTACATACAACTACAATTTGGAAAAATCTTTTTTTTTTTGAAATTTTCAGATTTGACCACTTGACCCCGCCGGTTTAAAAAAAATCACTTTTCTCTTCTGGTTATTGAGGCAACCTACAAATGGAATGTACATACCAATTTTCAAGTGATTTCAAATGTAGAAAATAACCCGTGCCCTTTGAAATAGATGTTACAAGGCGGTTACTAGGGCGTTAAAGGGATATGCCAATTTTTTAAAAAGTACGGAAAAGGTTATTCCTACCTAATTTTACATGTAGATTACGAATATAACAATTATTTTTGTTTTTAAAAGTCTAAGGTCAGAGGTCTTCCTATTGCCCATGGAGTTACTCTCATAGTATTTCTACAAGATAGGCCAAATATCCGTGAATATAATATGTCATGCCATAAATCCCCAAATATTATGTACAGTAATATGTCATATGCTATAAATTCTCAAATATGTCTGACATTACCGTACAACATGATAAAATGATACCACATATAACCACATAAATGACCACATAAATGATGTGGTTAATTGTTTGTTGGCCGAAGATACTACCAAATTATTATCCAGCAATATTATACTTTGAAAAGAACGTTATCCCTAGTCAAATGATTTGTTCATCTAAGATATTCATCGCTGTGATAAAAAATATAGTGACAAAATATATACAGTATATTTAAAATAAAGTCGTATTCAGTAAATCCATAATCTCAAACAGCTCTGCATTAGAAGGGTTTAAATGAAGACAATTATTTTGCTATTCTACAATTGTTTAGTGAAACCCCCATCGAATAGTCCAACTAAGTCATTTCTATTGCTAATATCTTAATACATTTGCAAAATTTTACTTAATACTTGTCGTTCTAATACGTGCTATTGATTGCTAAAAATTCGCTCATAGGGCATCAAGCAGAGCGTTTCTGGGAAATGCTTTAAATTTTGTATGCAAATCCTATATTTTCTCGAACAATCCATTGAGCTATAAACAAATGCTTTTATCGATTTTGCCTGGAAACTATTTCAGAAAAAGTAAAAATTACAATTTTTGTACATTGTCTAGTCTGTACATCGAATTCAACAATTTCTTACATGGTCAGGCTTATTCAAGTCATTAGATGATATGCTTCCCTGTGTGTAAGTTCTTAGCTGAAGTTAATGATTTTGCAGCAATTAAACCTCATTAAGGAAATCATAAAAGCTACTATTTTTAGTTTGTTTCAAGCGAGTCATAGCCACCATCCTTAACACTTTGATGCAAAAGGAATGCTCACATTAAATGCGTAAATCACTCAGGGCGAGCTTAGAAATTAAAATAGTTCACATAGCAAATCATTTGCTCGATAATAACTTAACGATTTCAATCGAAAAATAATTATCTTCATTTTGTATTTTAATACCGCTGCGACTTAATGGTTTTTCAGGGTATAGAGAATTACCAGTTTAGTCCTTCAGGTATTTCGTAATTATCTTAATTTAAATACTTATCTTAAATGTTCTCCACTTTGGTACTAATTATTTTGTTCCTCTGTCACCAGCCTCGCTTGTCTTTAAAACAAGTTTACCTATCAAACAATAAACTTGTCACAAAATTTGAGTGACGCCGAATCATTAAAGATTTAATTATTAGAAATTATCAATTTTCGTATTTGATGGGGTAAGATACTAAACTGATGATGATACTGGTGAATCCAGAAGGCATTTAATAAAACTACATATAATTTGAAGAAAAAGCAAAAGAATCAAATCAAAGGTATTTAAAATGTTTTGGTGATTGATAAAGATGAACATGACGTATTGAATACAATCTAAATGACAGAACAAAATATTCTTTGGCAATTATAAAATGATAGCCAGTTAAGAATATATATATATAAGAATTTCCTTTTTTCTAAATTCACTTTCCAGTTATCGATAAATAAACACCTAGGAAGGGTACGGCATGGTTTTTAGGCATCTATGTCAAGGGTCACAGAGTTTCCAATTTGAGGTTTTTGCAAGTCTTCCAGTTCATGTCACCCGTGACCAAGATGTTTAAAACTTGCTCAGAACATTCCTTAGGTGATGGTTTATGGT
>JAHZMV010003592.1:0-10569 GCA_027743765.1 Coecobrya sp. COE2
CGTGCGTACAAAAGAAGCATTATGATGACTATGTACAGTATTTAGCGTAGAATACAGAGACAATGAAGAGTACGGACTCTGCGGAAAGCAGAAGCATTCGGCAAACGAGAAGCGAGGAGTAAGTAGCTTAGTTAATTTCCTCTGCCACATGTGACATGGTTGGCATGCATTGCATTGGCATTTGGGGCTTTATAAGCGTTAAGGCATTTGGCGTTTCCTCCTGACGAGGGCATCCGTTGCGTGGGCTATAAGTTACCGTTGAATCATTAGGGGCTGTGGACCAAGCCCGGGTTTGACGAGTACGTTTCACTCCAAAATGTTTCATCTCTAAATTTTTCTTGAATAATTCCGGAGAATCTAATCCGCTTTCAAAATTAAGACACTCGAGACACCCCTTTAGCTGATTCTTATAGGCAATGTGAAAGCACAGTAGTTGTAAGGGAATAAGTGTGCAGTCTATAGCTTTTCCTATTTATATGTTTAAGTTTATCTCTTAGAGCAAAATCTATTTCAGTGAGGTACTTAAAACCAATCCGTAATCGTTAGCTTCGCCAAAATTTAAATCATGACTGTAAGGTTATGGTTTGGACTATTCGTATATTCCTATGTTGCATTGCCAAATTTCAAATCTAGTGAATTAAGCGTTCCTCAGAAATTTGAAATCCGGTAGATGCAGGAACTGATATGATGGGTCGAGACACAAATAGTGATTTATTTACTAGTCATGAAATGTTTAGCACGAATTGTTTGCATTTCAGGATCTATGATTCTAAAAGTATTGAACGAAACAGCAGAAACAGCAAGTACGGAGGAGTACATATGCTAAATTGGATCCAGTCTCTGGCGATGGCTTTTAAAATAGGTATCGATCCCCAGTATCTCCAGCTTGATCAATTACAAATAAAATTCTAATTGGCTGGCATTGTCATCGTGAATTCATTTCAGTTTCTTGTAAAGTCTCAACAAGGCTGGTTTCTCAGTAAGTAAATACAAGTAAAGATACAGGTACAGACACGTTTGTTATTAATTTATTTCAGAGGTAAATATTGTTTCAAAAAATCCAGTGGCGAGAGATGATTATCCAAGTTATGATCATTGACATCCTTCAAGAATGTCAGTTACCAACCGGTCACGTAGTTCCTGATGTAAGTTACCACAGTCTTCTGGGGTCACATCATTGGAATAGCGGAATTAAATGATGTATTTTAAGTTTTAAATTGAATTATAACTGCATTAATGTCCCACTTTCAGAACTGGTAAGAAGTCTTTTGCCATTTGAATGACTCAACATATTTTCAGAATTATTTGTTACTCGTCATCGGAATACTTTAAACCATTTCTGGAGACTCGGAAGTTTGCTGGTCTACATCTGCTGGTACTTCAAATTTTGGATCGACGTGACTACACTTCCTTGTCCACGACTCTTGGCTGCAGCATGATTTCGAAATGCACCAAGTCGTCTATCGATAACTGGATCCGCGACGGAATCGCTGTCTCGAAAATTCGATGGCTGGGGCCATGGCATATGGGATGCACTGCAGTAACACTGTAAAATACGTATAATTTGACACGACACGCGCTCGTTCTTGCCCTCAAAAATAATTTATATATACCTAAAATCAATTATCGGACAACAGAAAAAATATACTAATTGTAAGAAATATTATTTCTCGAATACTGGCAATTGCAATATATTAAGTTGATCAGTATGATTGTTATGGTAGAGAACCAATTTTTCAGCATGGATGCTAGTAGACTCTAATGAATCCAATTAGGGCACTTAAGACATTTCTACACGTCTTCCTGAAATGAATGAAATGAGACGTCAGTCTGAAGGCAAATGCGCAAATTGCTCTTGTAAAATTGTATAGGAAGGAAGTTGAAACTTGTCGCCAAATTCGCAGTTTTGCGAACGATGTGGTAAAGGCGTTTGCTGAACACGATTATGTCAACTCTTTATAATTAAGTATGCAGTTAGCTATACGTAAACTTGTAAAAGTCAGGAAACTTTAGTTCATAAGGAGCAACTATCGTCTTTGGTCGGTTTAACCTTCAACGGCCGTTATTAAGACTTCTCAAATGAAGTGAGATTTCCATAGATTATTTATAAAGTATTAACTTTTGAGAATATAACTTTGAAAACTTGAATATCATATCCTTACTTTCTCAAGTCATGCGGAAACATAGTGGTGTCCGTGGGTCTTACGAAATGTCATTTTAACATTAAGTTAACGTACATACATATTTGTTAGACCAAAGTCAAACTTTCATAACCTTTTCTATTTTAGAATTTTAAAATGTTCAAATGGCAATAGCTAAAAATATGCTCCTCCATAATGTACAACATATCCTCTGGATGTAAGGGTGGTACTGATAAATCCGAATTTAAATAATAGAAATATATCGATAAGAAAATAAGCACGGAATTACTTAAGATGTGTGTAATTTTTTAAGTTTGCAATATAAAGGCGTTCTCTAAGATATTACTCCGGTTAAAATAAATTGGCCAAATAAAATTGCATTGAAAACAGCTTGCTTTCTAAAATTGGATTTGATATTCATAACATATTTATTATCTTGTGTTGCGTCATGCGTTGCGTCATATTTATTATCTTGCGTTGCGTGTTGCGTTGTGTCATATATATTTATCAGCATCGTGTTGTGATCTTCTACCATATTTATTCTCTCAGCGGAATTGCCAATAAAAGTACTAATTAGTAGAAATTGCTTGTTAACAATTACCTTAATTCTGAATGCGCTAGAGCAAGTGGTACCACTCAACACTAAATGCGAATATTGCGCTGTGTGGAGATAATTTGAAATCAGCTGAACTATTGAATTGTATCATTGTTGCAGTCCAATAATTCAGAAAATGGCTTTATTTGAAATATTGTATAGCTCAGAAATAGGGTAAACCTACTGTTGGCATATTGATCAATTTCATCCAACATTAATGTCTTGTTGATATGAAGGATAACAAAATTGTTAGAGGATAGTAAACGTTTATTTTAATTTGTTTGTTTGCCTTCAAACTTGCGGCAGACCTGAACATTGAAAACAGTTTAAATAAAAATAAATTTGCAAGGGATAAGATTCCCACATACAGGCATTCAGCACATCTAGTGAATTCGGTGCATGCTATCAAGCGGTAAAAAACAAATCGTGTTTTCCATATTGCACATTTAATACCATGCACCGAAGGTCTTAAACCCTTAGTCACTGGACGTGTTAGAGCTATTATCTGTAAAGTTCGTTATTTGATTTTCCATTCATTGGACTCAAATTGTCCCAGCAACCAATAGTATCTTATAATTTGTTAATAAATTAACTACGATTGTTACCATTTTGTCAACCTAAATAACTACCACAAACTCCATAATCAACCATAATTCCTACAGCACCTTTTTTTTGGCGCATGTGACGAGAACATTTTGTAAAATACGAAATATTCACTACTTCCAACTTCTTATTTCCACCGTACCTCGTCAGCTATTCAAGCCATTCCTCCCATTAGCTATTAATAAACTACTAGCCTAACGGTAAACTTCGTGTCACCACATTTGCATCTCTAAAAGTTCTACTTCACCAACTGTTAACAGCTTCATCATTTATAGTTTGGAAAAACATAGTTATACATTGTTAAATTCAAGATAAGCATACGAGCATATCTTTGAACATGAATCTCAAATACCTTCTCATCATATACTGGCTCGCAATAAACCTCAGAAGTAATGCAGCTTCATCTGGAACAGCAGTGCTGAATCGTCAAGCAAACTGTTTCGATTTTCCATCGATGAATGCAAGGTTCCAAAAACTTTACATCTTCTCTTACGTTTTGTTAACATTCCATAGTGAATTGTGTGGTTTTGAGCAAAACTGGATCGTGGAGATACTAAAAACGAATCATTCATCTGCCTTCTCTGACTGGACACCACCGTCCATTAACAGGCTCCGTCGACAAATTAAATTATCTGCGGCGTTTTATCAAACTTCAAACACTTGGCTGTTAAAATTATATCCGTCTTGTGAGTGTGACCACACACAAATTTCTCAGTTGACTAATCCAGTTGCGAATTGGACAAAAATGGCGTCCTACCTCAGTGGAATGAAAAGGAGGATAAACTTGAACCAGAATATAATAACAATAAGCTGTGTAACAGCAACCAGGAGGACAATAGATATTCGACGGGATCCAAAAAGTGGTCAGTGGATGTCCCCGCGAGGCTATACCAAATTTATTGTGGAGTATCTCGTGAAAGGCTACAACTTCTCTGCAAAATATATTCCATCCTCAAATGGCCAATTTGGTTGGAAGCATGAGAATGGCAGCTGGAGTGGAGTTGTTGGAGACCTGATTACTGAAAAGGCAGATATTAGTTGCTTAATAGTTCAAACTGCAGAGCGGAATGAGCATTTAAGTTTCTCGGTTCCCATATACTTCATAGGCTTTACGTTTGCAAGTGGATATCCGTCACAAGAATTCACTTGGAGAACAATTTATTTGCCATTGANCATATACTTCATAGGCTTTACGTTTGCAAGTGGATATCCGTCACAAGAATTCACTTGGAGAACAATTTATTTGCCATTGAGTATCCATGTTTGGCTAGTCATGATATTTTGCTGCATGTTAACAGTGCTTGTATTTGACATGTCTTTACGATGGTATGCGAAAATGAATGGAAACAAAGGAAATTCTAAAATTAGGCACGGAGGATACTTTCTTTATACCGTATTTCTTGAGCAAGACAAACGAGAAGTTAGCCGCGAAAATGGTGTAAGGATTTTGGTCGCCTTTTGGCTACTTTTCAGCATTGTCATGACAACCGCATATAGATCAAAGATAGTTTCGTTGATAAGTTTTCCAATTTTGGAAATGCTGCCAGAAACTTTTGACGAGTTGGCAGATAGAACCGGTTTTAACATAGCACTTGGATCGTTTGGCGGAGAGGAAACAACATATTTTAAAACGAGCACCAATTCAAAACTAAAAGTTTTAGCATCGAAATTAAGCATGGAGAACAATATGACGAAATGCTTGGATGATACCATAAATAAAAATCGACAGATTTGTATTCTGTGGACAATAACTGCGGACTACGTTTTATTAAGACATTATGGCGCTCTTTCTTCAAGTATACCACCCCCAGTTTTACTTCATGACAAAATCAACGTAGTCCCATTGGCACTTGCCTACCGAAAATACTCGTCTTATAAAAACATCTTTGACTGGGCGATTAGTGCGGCAATTAGTAACGGATTGACTGAGAAATGGAAGGAGATAGATTCTTGGTATCTCAAAATGGAACGTTCAAATTCTAGAAAGAATGTAGGTGAAGAAAATAACAAGTATGACCGGGCCTATAAGCCTGAGGTTCATAAGCCGCTAAGAATGGGAAATTTTATTGGTGCAAATTATTTGTTTGCAATTGGTTTGTCAGTTTCATGTATTGTTTTCTTGGTAGAATATAGCATTGTTTACATCCTTTTGGAAATGATCTGTCACGTAAATCTTCTCATCCTCTAACCCTTTTGACGAGTTGCCGTCCTTTGACAGTTTTGCATAAGAAGCGACAATTCTTGCAACAGGTCAACGCATTTTAACCAGCAAATGGATTAAAGACCTGAAAACTGAATTTCCTACAATTAGGCAAAAACAGACATTGGCGGTTAATGATTTTAAGAACTCTTTACACGAATGTTAATTTCATTTAGTGAATGCTTTGAAACTGTTTAAATTAGTTAATCTTGTTTTAGTTTTGAATGTAAAAACCTACAAATTTTAGTTTACCTACATACGTTTTTCTTGAATTTATCCTATGCATTTTTAAGTAGTAGCTTGCAGCAAAAATATAACGTTCATTATAATTAACAGAAACAAAATTTAAAGTAATGTATGAGATCAGAAGAATTGAGATTTCTGCCTTCACTTTACGTTTCTAGACTATTAAATATGACTGCTAGGCCAGTGTTTCAATATTTATAATGTATTTGCTAACAAGACTTCAGTGTAATGTAGCTGTATTAAAAAAATTTTTGGACACATCTAAGGAAACGGAAACGTCTGTAGCTGAATTTCGCATTCCAAAAATTCATTACAATTTTAATCATATAAAAATGTGTAGAAAAGTAACTGTTAGCGGTAATTCCATTTAAAAAAGTTATTGTTAGCCCTGATGAAGAGTAGCGATTTTACTCGAAAGCTTGGCAGAATAAATATATAAAAATTCCACTTCGAATCCCGTGTACGCGTAATCAATTAACAAAGATACCCTTGTAAAATTTAACTACGAGCCTACAAAAAACAGATAAACCACAATCCACGTGCTCGAAAGAATTCCACTAATGTTGGTTATTTGATATAAAGCAGTAAATAAAATAAATTCAAATGTCGAAATTAAAACCGAATTAATTTGTGTTCCTTGTTTTATAACTGGATTTTATCCATGAGAACCGGTTATAGTTTTGTCTATGTTAATTTTTAATTAGCAATAAGGTTGCCGCGCAATTAATACAGAATTACTCCAAATGTAATGATGTACTGATTTCAAAGAAATTTGCACTGAAGAATTGAATTCTTAAAATTGACCAAGACCATATATGTTTTTGTATAAATAAATTATGTGCTGATTTTCTCCCCTGAGACGTTATTAAATCATGGCAAATTTTTCTCTGACAATCAGCCTTAAACCAAAGTGATGTACTGTGAACGTTTGCTGCATAACCAAGCACAACAATTACAATAAATACTATGCAGATTCCTGCCATACGAAGAAACAAACTAATGCTATACCCTCCTCCTTTCTGACCGAGTTTACAAGAAAATATAAGCTGCAAATTTCCGTCCATATCCCTGCCACGACAATACAATTCATAATTGTCTCCGCCTGTAGCTTGTTGATGTAGCGAGAAAGGATTTGTAATTGTCTGTAGGTGGAACAACAGTTATTTCCCAAACTCCTAGAAAAAAACAAAAATATATTATCCAAGCATAAGATTGTCCAACCGCAAAGTATACTTACGTCATAGCCATACAAAGCATTGAATCCTTAAGACTAGAAAATGCAAAGAGCATATTTCCAAGTATGGTAAACTGGCCGATAGGAATTAGCAAATTCCAACTACTCCACAAAATAAAAAATTGCAGAATGCGGTATGAAAGCCAAACGAAGCAATATGTTTGAAATATTGTTTCAATGTGTATCAGATCGTCAATGATTTCAAACGGATTAAATCCTAACTTTGGTGATATAACTGCGATGAGTGATATAGCCAAGGGTATGAAAGACATTGTTGCACGAAATGTGGAGCAGGTAATCTTCAGCATGGATTTCCCGGAATCATTTCCGTGTTGAACGTAATCCTCATTGGCACTTTTTATATCCTGAAAACGTTTGACTGAGGCGATGAAAAAATGACAAAATTGTTGACAGGTTGACTGATGGAAATATAAGAAGTAGCAGGCACCGAGATATACTAAACCCCAAAACAAGTGAAGGGTATTATTTTCCTTGCTCTTATTTCTTGCTGAGAAAAATATTGTTGCAAAATTGCAAAGGCTTAATATAAATTGAATAAATAAATACGCCGGGATATAGTAGGGAGAATAAGAATTTATGGAAAGTTTTTGGGAGATGGGGTTCCAATGAATCGGTTGGTAGCAGATAACTGGTTTAGGTTTTCCATCACCGAAAGCTGTTTTTTTTGGAAACTAATTTGATTTTCAAGATTTCCTCTAATAAAAACTCTGTTAATGCCATGGCGCCAAACAAATACAGAGCTTACTTTGGCTTTTGATTTAGTTATATTATTTGTCAGTAGTTTACTGTTAGCCTATTTTGACAAATATTTTGAATTCGATTCGCAGTATTATACATTTTACGTTGTCACGAATAAGTTGGATGAATGTCGAATGGTTTCACATTGGTCGGGGCATCATTTCTCAGTTCTGCAGAATATATAATTAATATTTAGCGTCACACCAGGAATCTGGAAAATGGAGTGATAGGAATGTTTTCGACAAACAAATAAATCATTACTTATTTACTACTATCTTGAAGATGTGTTATAGTCATCGATTATGGCTATAATTACCTTGAATACTGTTTACGCCGGAGAATGTTTAAATGAATATTATTTAGCCCCAACTGTAATTTGATAAAATTAAGTATCTTCATTAGTTATAGTATGGAGGTTTTCAATTTATGTATTTTATTTTTAAATGAATATTTCATATTTTAATAGTTTGGATCCAAAGGCATAATTATCCATTCAGTGTTTAACTTGTGTATTGCTTTTATTAGTTGTTAAGAACACAAGAATAATATTCCAATACTTGTGCAATTATAGGCCAGCATTACATAGTTTTGTTATTTATTAAGAACAAACATTGAAACATTCGTATTCTTAAATCAACAAAATACCACACACATTATATTTAGCTATACGTCATATGTATTTAAAAATGGAAACTAAAACAATTAATTTGAAAACTCAGGCTTTGCAAATGTAGTATTCATGCACTCCTTTTTCATTTCCATAATATTGTCGTAAAAGTACGATAGAACCTTTCCTGATTTTGTATATTAATTACTGAAGTCAATTTTTTTATTTCGAGAAAGTGTGCTTAAAATTCTACAACTACATGTAAATAATTGCGACCACTTCAAACCCATTTCAAATTATATTTTGAATCCATTATTCGGATAATTTCCTAATAATAAGTAGATTGATGGATGGTTCCAATACATTGATTCTACATGTCCTGTAACACATCAACTAAAATGATGCTAGGAACTGTATATGCACAGAAGAGTCTCTTTTGGTGTTGACTAGAATCAACTGTTGGTCATTTGTTGCAACCGTAACTTTGATTAGCATGGACAGATGTATGTTATATTAGAGGGAATAGATGGACGGATAACAATTATAAACGTACAGATCAATGGACAAGCAATGGAGTTTCAGGGGTAGGACTATACCTATAGGGTTTGGTTCATTTTATGTGTCAACATTTGACAACTAATGACCCTTTTTAGGGCCACCGAATTTTACGCATAGCAAAAACAATCAAACCTAAATGTTGACACACCAGAAATCGCTTATGTGTCAACATTTTACGAAAAGCAAAAGGAATTAAATGTTGACGCATAAGAAACTTCTTATGCGTCAACACCGGTGTTGACACTTTTACTTAATAACCTTTTTATTCATAACTTTCCACATCTGATTCTGAATCTAGTTACAAAGAGTATATTTTCTGTTATAAGAATACACGCATGTCGTGGCTACTGCTCCTAACTTTAAACATCAATGCTAAAAATTGTAATTTATTTAGTATTTAATTATTCAATTTGTTAGACCCGTTGTATTAAGTAATCTTGGTCATGGGATTAATTGTATGTAATACCGTACAACACTTACTATTTACGTACATAACTATCAATCTTTTACAATTTCAACAAATTAGTTAAGAAGCACGAAATAAGCCATTTAGTCCTTTCCGTCCTCCGCGACTTGCTTTGACTTTGGCGGTCCACTGTAACTGTAAAACACTGATATATGCCATGGACTCCCCTCTCTAATGGTGAGTCGCTCCAATTTAGCCATTTGATCACACAAGTTCGAGTGGAGCATGCGATCGACCAGGCTCGTAAACCGAGAATTTTCTTGGACAGTGTGCGGTTGATATAAACGAATGTCCAGAGTAAACTCCTCCAGGGTTTTCTGCATCCCCAGAATGAAATCCATCGACAACAAAACGCAACCTTGACAATTAATCCACAAACGCTTCAACGAAGGCAGGGAAAACCTAACAGGCGTATCGATGTAGCTGTTTCGGACTGGAACACCCGGGTACTGCACTTCGATGTTTAGGCTTCGCAACTTTCTCAACGCTCGGGAGCAATTCTCCAGAGCGAGGAGAACCTCTGTGAAAACAACTGAACTAGCACAAATGTTTACCGAAAGGGTCTCCAGAGTTGGCAGCCATTCCCGCGTTGGATTTAAGTACCCCTGAACCTCATCTGCGATACTTATGTATGGAAGTGAGAGGTGCTGCAAATTCCCGAAAAGGCCAAATGGGAGATGGCGAAGGTTAACTCGGGATCCACCGGCCACCCACATTGTCTTGAGTTGGCTTCCCTACTTCTCCCACACAGCACATACAAGAGGATTAGAAAAGCTGCCGACAATCTTTAGCGTGGAGAGATCCCTGAGGTCGGGAAGAGTTTCGATGCATCGTGCTTTGGATCCCACTTGTCATGATCCCAGCCATGCAGATTCTCGAAACAAGGATTCCCGTCCCGAATCCACTTGTCAACAGAAGATTTTGTAAACTTGGAGAGAAAACGACATTCCAAAGTCCCGGACTTGGCTATGTAGTCCCTTCTGTCCAGAACTTTAAGCGCCAGTGGAAAAAGAAGCGCAGACTTCCGGTCCTCCAGCAACGGCTGAAAGTATCCGGGCGACGCCAACAGAAGATTCTGGAAATCTGTCGATTCAGTCAAGTAGCCAAAGATTTCTTGCCAGATCTGAAAGTAGACAAACGTATTGCAATTAAAATAAGCC